>NQII01001357.1:368795-443400 GCA_002778355.1 Clitarchus hookeri
TGTGTGCAGGGAAGAGAGGGACGGGCCGGCGTGGCTGTAGGGCTGGTTGCGAGGGGCGGCGACGGCAGCGACCAGCTAGAGTGAATTTTGCGAAAATCTGTGCAGAGAAGAGAGGGATGGGCCTGCGGGACTGCGCGACTGGATGCATGCAGTATTAACATTAGGAATCATGGTAATATACATTTTTATCAGATATGTGTAATTAATCAGAGTTAATTAAGTGGCTGTAACAAGTTTACAACATTGATAATGACTTTAATTAATATTGAGCTATGCACTAAGTATTGCACTTACAGAGAATAATAAGTGTTAATAGTACAGATATATTGTTCGAATGTTGTAATTAATATCTGTGTATATTTTTATACCGTTAGAAACACAATAATGAATAAAATTTAGTTATTTTACTTTAACTAAAACTTCCATCGCTGATGAACTCGGATACACCTTGACAACATTTAACAATATATTATGTTTATATGCGTTTAAGATATTCGGCTTGAATTCACTTAAAAGCTGCAAAATATGTATATTTCAACTAATAATTGTATTGTTACATATTCTGTTGATTTAGTCACACTTTTGCGTGAAAAACAAAAATATAAATTTGCGTGTAACTTTAATGTTACATCCTTACAATAGAATAAACCCGTTGATTNTTGCGTGAAAAACAAAAATATAAATTTGCGTGTAACTTTAATGTTACATCCTTACAATAGAATAAACCCGTTGATTGTAGTAATTTATACTATTGAAAATCTAGTTATTTACGGAAATAGATAAAGAGCGATAAATATTTAAATGTCAGTCGAGAAAATTCTTTCGAAAAAGGTGGCGTGGAATGAAGAGGGGATTTGAGTGCTCCACTCAGACTTTATTGTGCCTTCAACGTAGCAGTAATGGGCTTAGAATGTTCATGGCTAATCACTGAGTATGTTGGGAAAAAAGCGATCGCACTTAAAAATACCACATATGAAAGGTGAAATGGTAGTTGAAGTGAATCTTAAAATCAAAAAAAAAAACATTATTTTCATAATTGGACTTGTTTAGAGGTGGAATATTTAAATCAACCAGCTAATTAAGTAAACAACCGAGCAACCAAGCAACCACCTTCATGATTGCATATCTTAATTATGTGCTAGATTAAAATTATTCAGGGTTCATTCGAAACTTCGAAACTTCGTATACACAATATATGAGTAGAATAAGTTTTCTTGCTTGGGGCTGTGGTTAACGCAGCGGCTAGAGCACTCGCCTCCCGTAAAGGAAAACCGCGTTCGATTTCCTAATGGGATCGTTCTCTGTTTTTTTCGCACATGGAAATCATGCCGGACGATGCCGCTGGTCGACGAGTTTTCTTGGGGATCTCCCGTTTACCTCGCCCCTGCATTCCAGCGCGTCTCCACACTCACCTTACTTCACTCTCTTCGGCACTGTAGATTTTGAGATTAGTTTTGCCATTGTATCTGTCTGTCAGCAAACTGTTATACTTATCGAAATGAGTGCCATTAGAATAAAAAATATTAAATACCTTAATTTCTTGTTTCATTGTGGTGAATTTGGTATAAATAACTTGAAAACTTGCACTTGACGAAGAATACTGAAAGCAAAATTTGTTAAAAATATTTCCTATTTCCAACGCTATTACAAAACGTTAATATTTTACTTCATAGAACTTTGCATATTCGTGGCTTATAGAGTTTAAGAAATAATTTAACATTTTTGTTGAATGCATTCATAACCCGCCAGTTTCTAATAAAATGTAGTCATATTTGTTTCGCTGGTAAACAATAATTAATTAAGAAGTATATTTTCTGTATAATATATAAGTGATAAGTTCGTTTGAATGTGTGTGATAACGGGTTTAATTGTGTATAAATTTTGGGATTTTCTTCTATATGGTTTTAAAGTGTCATTTACGATTAACATAGTTTATTTTTAAGTTACTGAGAATTAACCAGGGTAAGGCAATACACAGCTCTCATCACAGGACACGCAAGCAAAATAAAAACATTTGAGATGGATCCCGAATTGTGAACATATGGACTGAAACGAAACCTAACGCTCTAACAAGATGGGCGCGAAACTATCAGCGTAGGTCTATCACTACTCAGAGACTGGGATTAAAAGGAAATGTGCAGCTAAAGGCGCAAACGATGAGCAAAGTGTTACCTTTGCAGATCGACATCGAATGAGCACACATCAGAATTATCATTTCGCCATTTTATTCTGGTAGACGTGCCTGTTCTATTCGTGTACTCTTATGTGATTCAATAAAATAGAATTTAATCGCTGAAAAAAATTGAGATTTACGATTAAAAAAAACATACGGATTACTTCATTGACCAGTTTCACAAGTATAATATTAAGTTATAGTGAAATCCGAATGAAATGCACGTGGCCATATTACCAGTCGAAAAAACGTAAACCGCGCAGCGCGGTATTTAACAGCGTGGTAGTAGAAAGCTATGTTATCCGTTTGGTGTGTATAGCGCTAGCAGTGACACGTGATTTGCCTCCCTCCAGCGGCGAGTTTTCCGGAAAGCGCTCCCCTACAACGACACCCCTCACCTTCTACGTTCCCTCCTTCAAAGCCGCGCAAAGATTATTTTCTCATTTGAAATATACAATATAATATTTTACAATTAAATTTGTTACCTCCCAGTCGCTTATACGCACATGAAAAATGTGCGTACTTTTTACCGCGAACAATTATTTGTGCTTTTGTATTAACCCCTCCCCACTTTCGGATCATGACTTGTACAATGTACCCGGCCCATGATCCCAAAATATGAGAATCGTCAATCATGCCACAGAGTACTTGAGTATACAGAGGTGAAGCGGCCAGTTGTTCCGCGAACTGTAGCCTCACTAATCCAGCAACGTGTCGGATCGTCGTTCGCCAATCAGCGCCTGGTAAGCTACTTGCCAGTCGGCCGCCTAGCCAATATGAGCCCATTCATGGTACGCAGTAGCCAACGAGACACAAGGCCAGTGCCTAGAGCATCGCGCAGCCACTCAGTGGGTATGTCCACATCAAGGGAACCGCCACGCCTTCTCGTCTCTGTGTTATTATATACTTAGTAGTTGTACAGAGAAGCATGCAAAAATCCTAACTTCATCACCTAGCTAAAAATTCAGTTTCTTAAGGGAAAGCATTACATAAGTCAATGGAACAGTATTTACAGCATTTTGAAAATTTCATGACAGTTAAATCTCTCTCTCTCTCTCTCACTATATATGTATATAAAAAAAAAATATATATATAAATGGTAAAACTTACTGATTGACTGACTGACACATAAACGCCCAACCTCAACCACTGGTCCTAGANATATATATATAAATGGTAAAACTTACTGATTGACTGACTGACACATAAACGCCCAACCTCAACCACTGGTCCTAGAAACATGAAATTCAAAGTAAGCATTCATTATGTAATATAAGCAGCCACGAAGGAGAGATTTTTCGAAATTAATACTATAAAGGGTTGAAATGTAAGCTTAAATTTTATATGGAGAAAAAACGCCCAGCCTCCAACATTGGTTCTTAAAAAAACACGAAATTTGGAGTAGGTATGCATTACGTAATGTAGGAGGCTACTAAGGCAGGATTTTTTAAAACAAAATTTGACCTCTAAAGTGGTGAAATGGGGTTCGAACTTTGTATGGAGAAAAAAAAAATTGAATAGCCTATCGTGAAAGTAGAATAAGAAATAAATATCCAAACACATGGTTAACAGTTTCTTAGAAATAAACCAATAGTAAAACTACGTAAAAGTATTCTCAGTAATAGAGCTTTGAGGAGTATTCTGCAGGACATAAAGAGTAACAACATTTTAATGGGCTGTGTGACAGTGTTGCTTACAGGAAAATTTTTGCCAAACTTTATCAGTGGTGCCGAGAGGAATGCGTGCCAATGAAATCAAGGCGTGTCTCAAGACATCTTGTTTGTGGACCTCGGTTATGCTCTGTACCATGTAAGTTGGTCAGATTCTGACCGGCCTGCGAAAGTAGCTTAACTGTTTACATCTGACTACGTATCCTTCCGCCATCACCTGATCGGCCACATGGCAACGATGTTGTTTATTTTCATGCTGTCATTATCAGCCGATCCCCTTGTCAATGTACTGTNGCCACATGGCAACGATGTTGTTTATTTTCATGCTGTCATTATCAGCCGATCCCCTTGTCAATGTACTGTTCGTGGTACCGTTTTAAGCAAATTTGCTACTCAGAAATGCGTAGCTACGTTCGTAGTAATAGAAATGTGTACATCAATCATTAATCAGCAAAATATGCTAAAAGGCAAAAATATTAATAGTTAATTTAAAATTTCGTGACTACANGCGTAGCTGCGTTCGTAGTAATAGAAATGTGTACATCAATCATTAATCAGCAAAATATGCTAAAAGGCAAAAATATAAATAGTTAATTTAAAATTTCGTGACTACAAAAAAAATTTATTGCTAAACAAATTTAAGATATTTTATATTGACATCTGTCTAAAATAATTAGTAAGTTTTAAAAGTAAAAATATAAAACCTTGCAAAAAATGTAATATTTGCTAACTCTTTTTTATTTGTCCGAGACAGTGAATTTTGAATAACATTTGCGAAACGGTATTTGCAGCTATTATCACACGTTGGACATTATAGCTAATATATTCGAGTTGGAAATATGTGACGTGGAATAACGTTAGAATTGCTTAACAACTATTCACGCGTGTCCAACTTTCTTCGGACACAAGCAAATGGATATTCGGAGAACAATATGGGGTATAATTTACGTAGACGAACGATTACCTGCCTAATACAAATACTCAAAATCACTGTACAGGGAATATAAGTTACTTTAAAAATTGCGTAGAGCTCGCGAAAAATAAAACTAATGGTATCTGTTCGTAAATTTATATATGTCGCACGTGGAACGCTTTTTTTTTGTGGCTGGGAATGCTTCAGAAAAATCCGACAGGTAGCGCACACATCCTGTCCGGAGCGAAGTCTGAGCTTCTTATTTTGCTCAATAGATCGCGTATTTTTTAAGTTGACTGCTCTTCTATTACTAGCTCGGAAGCTCATGAATTTGAAATATATTTCGTAAAATTATTAGTAAAAATAATTCAACAATATTATGCAATATTTATGTATGCTTTTGGAATTAATATCAAGCACGTAATGAAAGCAGGGTTGGAGAGGAGCGATTAAGAAGTGAAAAAATGATTTGAAATTGCGTTTCAATTGGATACGAAACACGTTTTACTGTGCCTTTAATTTTGAACACCTATGCATTTCTACTTTAGCACGAAGTTTAGTTTCTAACTCTAAAATCCGCTGTTTTGTTACCACGTAAAATAAAATGTATTAATTAATCTAGGAACTCTTTCTTATCGCGCATATTTTCGGCTGGTCTAGTGTGCGTCGGCAGTGCACTCAGAATAGCCAACGTAATATTAACTTTTGTTCGTCCGTGTATCAGCTAATGCAGGATTTTGTAAATGGCACGTTGTTTGTTTCGAATACTTTAAATTGCCACTCACTGACTGTCAGAATCTGGCCAACTAATATGAAATGAAGTATAATGTGCTACAATTTACCAAAAGTTTGAGAGTACATCTGAGATGTGAAGTGTCTTGCTGGTCAATTTTCAGACCTCCTGTTCAAACTAGGAAACGGTGATAATCCAGAATCAGACGGCATGTTAGCTATCCCGGACAAGTTATGCGCTATAGTGACTACACTTCAAGATCTGATAGCGAAAATGTATCCAGACGTTGCCCATATACAGGACAAGTCTATGAAATGGTTGTATGAAATAACCATTATGATCCCAAGAAACGACCAGGCAGCCGTCATCAATGAAACATTGCTGAAAACATTCGAAGGGGAAGAAATGGTATACAATTCAATAGACACGGTGGTATATACTGACGAAGCAGTTCTTTACCCAGTGGAATTTTCGAACACTCTAAATCCACCGAGTCTCCCATACCATATACTGAGTGTGGACATAACTGTTATGTTACTGAGGATTTTGAAGCCACCAACCCTCTGTAATGGTGCTAGACTGGAAGTCAAGGCGCTACATAGCAATGTAGTCGAGGTCACTAGTTTAACTGGATCGACTCAGGAGAAACTGCGTTTGTGCCGCGTATTCCACTCATTCCCAATAACATCCGTTTTGAATTCAAGAGAATGCAGTTTCCCCTCAAAGTGTACTTCCCGATGACGATAAATAAGTCGCAGGGGGAACTTTCAAATTCACAGAAGTTGACTGGAGGCAGGACTGTTTCTCCCGCGGTCAGTGTTACGTGGTGTGCTCACATGTATACGAAGAATTATTGTCATATACCTATAACTTACATGTTGATACTGCCAATTACTAATAACTCCAAAATTAACAGCCACAATTCCTTTTATTTTTAGATGTGCATACTGTTCAAAAAAATATTGTTACGTTAACACGAATTCCACGCAAAGTTGCGGGCAAAAGTTAGCGTCTCATATAAGTTTAAATGTAATTTTATAATATGCAGCAGTAGGATCAGCTGATTTGTTTGGTTTTCGGAAGAAAAGATAGTTCTAGCAAAACACTAGAGAGAGATAGATAGAGAGACAGAGAGACCAAGAAAGCGAGCGAGAGCGAAAAATAGAGAGAGAGAAACTCGGCTGTCGGTGTTCTGCGCCTCCCAGACACGTGGTGAAAGTCAATACTGCACAGCTTGCACTTTAAAAATTCATATTTATAAATTTTTTAGTATTTATGCCCGTAGTCTGGACGTCTTACGACGCTACACCATTGGCATATACATGACTCTGAAGTCTAAATACAAGTTTTAAACTCGAGAATTCTTCCAGTTTATACTTGCATTACATGTCATTGAGTCTCCCATTTGTATATGCAGATAACGAATTTATTGAGTTCGTTTATTCAGACTTACGGTTAAGTTTGTGGTTTAACCTGAATACTTGTTACAGTGGTAATATAATGAGTAAATGCACGCTGCTCGACCAGTGCAATGCAACGAAACTATGGATAGTGTTAACAATTATACTTTTTTCAGACTTGGTAAGGAAAACGCTTTCAGATTATTTATTATAATTTTATTTTGTTATGTTTTTTCACCTGTAATCAGAAAAAAAAATTATGCTTCACGTATATTTGCTTGCGTTTGATTGTAATTTTATTTTGTGAATCATGTGTTCTCTGCAAGCTATATTTCGTGTTTTGTGGTGATGTGTCTTTCATGGTAACTGATTTTGGTAAGTTCACGAGCAAATAGATTATGAATGAACATAAATAGAAAAACGTAGTTCGTGCTAAAAATTAAAGGGCACATGGAGAGAAACATGTGATTAGAGACCCTACCATTTTGCGTTTATGATTTAGTAACGATGCAAACGCCATAAAATGAGGCCTAGTTAGATTGACGAGTGTCACAGGGCTTCACAATCAGACACGTTGTGTTAGACTAAGAATCAACAGCATATATTCATCACTCTTATGGCTTTATTACGAGTTGGTGAGATAAACATGAAAGTGACCTCTGTCTGTGGCAGCAGCCAATGAACTAGTTACTTTTGTTCGAGTATGTAGAGGAATGTAGATTTCAGCTGGGTATCGCCTTAAAACGCGAAATAATAGTGTCTCAACAGATGATGAACTGTAAGAAAAATTAAATGATTTGTGATGAGTGAGCTGTTTGAACGCACCACCTGGAAACAAGAATTTTTCTCTTCTACACCGGAAACTAAGTGATTTTGGAAAGAGTATCTTTTTCCCTGTATAGAGAAAATGCTGATTTATTCTTATAACGTTGAATGTACACTTTTATTATAAGAAATTTGAGGGGAAATTTTTTTTTCTGTTTTTTTCCTATTGAACAAAATTATACAAAATTATGACCAACTACATCTGACTGTTTCCATTACTGTGTTACTATGTGTTGGTACTTCAGGCTAGCGTGAACCACGAATGTGTATATTGCTGTGTAAATTCTCATTCTCATAAAAATANTAGACTGGAAGTCAAGGCGCTACATAGCAATGTAGTCGAGGTCACTAGTTTAACTGGATCGACTCAGGAGAAACTGTTTTTTTCCTATTGAACAAAATTATACAAAATTATGACCAACTACATCTGACTGTTTCCATTACTGTGTTACTATGTGTTGGTACTTCAGGCTAGCGTGAACCACGAATGTGTATATTGCTGTGTAAATTCTCATTCTCATAAAAAAAAATAAGGAAAAAATGCGACCTTTTTAAACTCATTATTTACTTTTACTGTTTGTAGATAAAGAAAACGCAAGAAAAAAAATATTTTGGATAGAACTGTGCTCGCGTCGACCTAATACTTCCATGTTCACTCAAGTCAGCTATGTAATTGCCACTCTTTTTGTTATTCACATAGCCTATTCATAAACCAAAAGTGCAATAACGTCCATGAATCAGATGAACAAATTATTGTATTGTTATTAATATAAAAATTATTATAATATGTTTTCGGCAGTGAATAATAACAATTTTAAAGTAAGTACAATTTCAGCGCAAGAAATCCACCGAATGCGCATTCATACAGTAACAAGGAAGTAAATATGTAAGTTAATATTCAACACTCTAAGCAATGTGGCCCTCTAGGTCTTCTATTATTACATATTTATTTCCTTTTATTCTATTTATTAACTTAATTAAAATATTCCTGCCTAAAACTTTGGTTTTCTTTATCTTTCTCCCACGCTTTAACAAGAATTAGAAAAAAATGGAATTAATAATTTCATAAAACTAATATAAAATATTTAACATATAAAATTGGACTTGGGAACGTGGTTGGAGATCCACATAGGATTCCCATTTCGGACTTCCACAACACTTCGTGCTAGTCTAGTCAGCAAGAGTGGCTCTGCGAGGATCGTTGCCTGGTCTCCAGATCTCTATGCATACCTGAGGCTAGTGGGGGGCACTGGCCTCAGGTATGCATACAGATCTGAACGAGTGTGGCGATTCCTTTCATGTGCATGTAGTTGCTTATTTATCATTACGTGCACGCCAACAGCTCTAGGTCTTTTTACAGGACAGCACAGGGTAGGGAATTGGGAGGGTGTATAGGCTGGAACTGAGGCAGTATTCTGATGGTGGGGGGGGGGGGCACTTTGGGAACACCCTCGGTTAAGCCGGCCGGGACTGAACTCACGAGAAGCCACGGTGGTGTAATGGTCGTACTACTCGTCTCCCACCCAGGTGAACCGGGTTCGATTCCCGGCGGGGTCGCTCCCGAATATTCGCATGTGGGAATCGTGCCGGACGATGCAGCTGGTCAGTGGATTTCTCGGGGATCTCACTATTCCCCCGCCCTTGTATTCCGAGGCCACTCCATATTCACCTCATTTCACTCTCATCGGCTCTCAAGACCTCGATGTTTTGAGCCGCCCAAATCTCTCCACCCCACTCTAACCTATGACCTCCAGAATGCGAGTCGGACACGCTACACATAAAAAAAAACATAAATGTTATCGCAACAAAAAAATTACAATTGAAGCATTTCTTTAAACATTGATATTGTAGAAAAATAAATAATGTTACGACAAAATTAATTATGCTAACAATTTGCAAAATATTATATTACTACCATGCAAATATACTGTTGAAGTGTTAATGTTAGTAAAGCCTGTAAGTAATGTTGCTACAACCAAAAGTTTTATTACGCTAAAAGTAACGGGAAGAACAAAATATTTTGTGTTACTGCGACATTAAAGAAATGCCCAACCAACACAAGTTCACGCTGGCTTGGCGTTTTAAAATGGCAGAAAGAAGTGAACAGCGATAACTTCGCAGAAATAAACCACTGAATTTAACTTTCAAATCATACTATGAGAACTAAATGTAGCTTAGACCAGCTCTCAAGCCTTGCAAACCAGTTTATGTGTGCTAGTTGTGCATAATTTATAGATCGTAAAGAATTTTCATGTAACGAAATATAAGTGCAGTTTGTCGTTATATCTACTAAATACCCACAATATGAAGCACGGTCACACGTGTTAAGGTATAGCAGTGGGTAGGGTGTGGGGTTCTTTAAAGTGTAGAACGTTAAGCTATCCGGGCACGCGCTCGATACACCTACCGGACACATTTTTTTTCGTTGGTAATATTTCTTTCTGTGATATAAGAATTTATTTTATTTTACATTGAATTGTTTATTTTAAGAAAAAAAATACAAGGAAATTTTTAACACAAATGTTAACATCAATGCAAAACAAAATTTGTTTTGCCGTAAAATAAATACCACCTTAATGTCGCCAGTACAGTAATGAAGTAATAATGTTGTCACAAAAGTGCTTACATTAATAGCTTAACTGTACATTACATTAATAAGAACATTCGTTACTGACGGCTTGCAGTTAACAAAAAAATTAATGCTCTAGTAACATTATTGCTGTTGGCACAACATTAGAGCATTCTCTGTGTACGGCACGACCGAACATACTGCTTGCCGCGCGCTGCAAAGAACTCCCTATTGGCTTAACTGCCAGGCGCTGATTGGCGAAGGGCTTTCAGACATGTTGCAGGCCCGTGACGCCGTTTCGCTGGCGTGTGCGGTTGGAGATCGCGGCTTGGGCGTCTGTATTGGTTAAGTACTGTACCACCACGGGCGCAGTGAGTGACTAGGTCAAAGGTACAAACACGCGACGGCAGTGGGTTTGGCTGTGGAGTCGTGAGGAGTAGGCGCGGGGGAATCAGTAACGGCTCGCTGACCGAGGACAAGAGCAAAGCGACGAGCCCCTTTACAGCGGCTGCGTACGGGTAACGCCCTTCCAGCTGTCTTCATGCGAACTGTGCGGACTGTTTGAAGTTCTGGAAGCCTGCAGGTGAATGTCTTCCCTCACTCGTCATTTACTGGCAACGATATTTCGAAAAAGTAAAAAAGGATTGCATCCGGCCTTAAGGCTGTTGCCTGGCTGAGAATAATACAGAAAAATACACGGTAATAAAATTCGGTTTTTTGAAGCCAACTTTTAAGATATAAACATGAAACAGAAACCTATGTGTGAGAAATTATCAGTATAAAAAAATTACAATTGGTTTCTCAGTAATTTTTTATTTAATCATAAATTTTCTGATCTTTCCAGGAAACAGGCCACACATTTATGTTACAAAAGGCTCCGGTAGCAAAAAACAGGTTTTTTTATGCTCAAAAAGTCCCTGGAAGTATTTATCTATCTTGAACAGGAACGGAAAAAAACTAGTTTTATTAATATGTATTTCTTTATATCAAATTACCAACCAGGCAGCAGCCTTAAGATCGTTCAAAAGGCAAAAATTATTTTCTGTATGTTTAGCATTTTACATCTTTTTAAAATGTGCTACGAAATAATGCTCTGAAAAAAGCATTGCAATCGTGGAAAAAGGCCTTAAAAAATTTATGTAAAGTGTTACAGGAATTTTGATTTTATAAACTACATTTTCCGTATAAATCTANAATAATGCTCTGAAAAAAGCATTGCAATCGTGGAAAAAGGCCTTAAAAAATTTATGTAAAGTGTTACAGGAATTTTAATTTTATAAACTACATTTTCCGTATAAATCTAAAAAAAAAAAAAAATTAATAAAGATAATGCGATAGGTTACATCTCAAAATAAATGTTTTACGTTTAGTCACCTCTTCAACCATCGTGGACACGTTACAAAAGAATGATACTTATAACCAGTACTGTACACAGCAAAGCATCAGTACCCATTACTTTGAGAGTCTTCCTTGTGGCCAATAGGATTTGTGGAACTTTGACATGAATGTTTAATGGCAATATCGCCGACCGCGCAGTGCCTTGTTCCCTGGCTGTAATGGAAATACTGAACCCAACTACAACGCATATCAAACAATTACGTGATTGCAAAACTTGCACTCAGCAAATAAAGTAGGTTATGAGGTTCACCCGTATTTCAACTTTAACTTAAAACAAAAATTAAAGGTTTAAACAGATGTTAAATTGTTACTGCAGGTGAACAAACAGTCGGGTTCCAAAGTGGAGTGAAGAGATTTGGGCGTCTCTTAACAGCGAGATCTTGAGAGCCGATGAGGGTGAAGTGAGGTGAGAATGGAGCGGCGCCGGAATGCAAGGGCGGCCATCGAGAAAACCCGCTGACCAGCTGCATCTTCCAGCACGATTCCCACTTGCAAAGATCTGGAACCAGTACCCGAATACCGATTGTTAAATATCATTGATATCAATTAATATGTTGTGTATCAGATATAGATCGCACGATATGCGATTTAGTTGGCAAAGTTAATTTGGAGAATAGAAATATGGGCTCCCATATTCCGAAATTTTTAATTTTTCGATGCTATATTTTGAAAATGTTAACCATTTGACTACAAATATTTACATTTATGTGGTCCTTGGGCCTACATAAATTCATTTCAGATAGATAATTTAAAAAATATCGTGAATTATTGACTTAAAAGCATCTTACGAGAACAGTTACAGCGTAGTTATCGAAATTCCCTAACTATTTTTATTATAATCACTGCATACGAAACCACTGATTGTAAACCATTTGCATAGTAAAGAAAATTTTTCTGTTTAAAATGAACTCGGCACCACATAGGCGGATGGCTAGTGAATAATGCAAATTTTGCGGGAAAGTAAGCGTGTTTGGGGTCATGTGAACAGTATGATAGGTCCACCTGTTTTACGCGAAAAAATATACGCGAAGGCTATAGACTCCAATGTCCTATGGCATACGCACAGTTTTCCTTTCGTTATTTGCCACGTGTCTTTGTCGGGAGTCAGTTCCTTACCTAAATAGGGCAATCAGAATTACGTAACTCCAACACTGAATGTCCGTGATTCGCGGGCAGACACCTGCAACACGTGGCAGTTTAAATCACCCAATCACGAAATTGGATTTGGGCTGTGGTGTTTGTTTTGGAGTACAAAAAGTAGTCCTGAAATCTTTTCGCGGAAAGCAGGTCGCCTTAAGTATGATGGTGTTGAGTGAGGACACAGAGACCAACAGAACCGTTGTCCCCGCATTGGTAGATATGCGAGTCACTTCTCACATGTCTTGAATTACAACAACAACACTTTTTGATTGCCCCAGACCCCGGTATGTTAGCCATCACTGGAGTTGCGATGTACTATAGATATAAAAGTAGGCCTACAACACTTCGTGATCATTGGTAAGTAGAATCCAGATCATAGCTATTGTTGCGATGTATCTTTGTTGATGTATCTAGCCCACGTAAGCCTTGTAGAGCTTCCATGTCAGAAGCCTCTGAGACAGGCTCCCCCCAAAGACACTGCCCCCCCTCCCTTTGCAGTTTCCAGTCACTTCCACCCCACTAGGCGTATGTCTGGGATTATTTGACATTTCTACCCCACTGGGTATATGTCTTGTAATTCCATGCCCCTATCTACCATCACTCCGACTTATTATGTTATTATTCACTTGCCAGCTCGCTGAGATTCGGACCCCCATATGGTTAAAAGGAAGGCCCGGATTTCGACAAGCCAAGCAGGGTTCAATAGTGTTCTGTGTAATTTTGTTATGCCCCGCTCGTCTTTCAACGATTGGGGAATTACCAGGCGCAATTTCAAAACGCACTGCACGCAACGAGTCCATACTCAAATGACCTCCTGGTGTCAGCGGATAAGCTCTGATTGCCAGGATACAATCCCCATCAAGGCCGCGTCTCCGATCTACCCTAGGTAAGGGAGTTTGTAAGGTACAAGGACAATCTGTGCTCCTTCTTATTTTTCTGTGACACTAGTGGGTTCTCCACCCGAGTGGTCTAATGCCCCAACTTCGGAATGGTCCATTAACATTCTTCCGAATTTCTTCACAGTGAAACCCAGCCTTTGGGCCCCAGCGGTCTGACCATAAAGGAGTCATTTGGACCGCCACCATTCACCACCATCACGCACGATTGCCAGTGGTTGCAAGTTCAGCAAGGGAGGCAGTTACCCCATTTAGTAAAATATGGCAAAGGGAACGCCCGGGAGTTTCCCATGTTTGCTGATTACCACCAGATGGCTACCCAGTGGTACCACAATGAGGTGCGGGTTCCCTTGAGCTGGCAGAGGCTATAAATTGCGCATAACCTGCCCTTCCCGCAACGATACTAGAAGTGGCAATCCCTCCGACACAATTACGGGTCAGCTGAATTTTCTATACTTCTAAGGTGGAACTCGGATGGGGAGGGAATGCCCCTTCCGTAGTCGAGGACACCTCCACCAGGTATAGTGACTCAGGCCGGGCACCCCAGAAGGAACCCCAGAGTACATAAGTACTATGAATGTTCCCACCCTGTGAGAATGCCCAGAGGCTGGCACCACCTTACAGCCATTACAGCCTCGACCCTCACTATAAATTACCACCACAGAACTGAACTGATCCCCCTAGGTCGGGAGAGAGATACCCCTCCCGTAGTTGAGGTTATCCCTGCCAGGTAGAGTTACATGGCCAACCGTGCACAACCTTACAGCCACTTAAGGCCTGGTTACCCTGTCACCTGGAAGCTCCAGAGCAGCTGCAGTGAGTCATTGTTACTCCCACCTGTCTTAAATCACATAACATACATATGTATGGACCCAGTCCCCAGTGGTATGCCATTACTGGGTTTATGATAATGTGCACCATGGGTGTCTGACTTGAATTACAGTAAATATGTGAATACCTCAATGTATTAAGTTTCCACACATTTATACGGACTGCAGGAATTATTTTCCTACATCACGGAATGTTCGCCAAAAATAATTTTGTGATAGGCATGAGAAAAAAACATTTATCACCACAAAATCATTAACAAGCCTTATTTTAACTAAATAATTTTAAGTGACCAAGAATTTATTTTCAATATTCTTTATTGTCACCGATAGCGGTAGGTGGATTGTGCTATTTACTCTTGTTTAAATCGTTTTCAGCTGACGCATAAGTGGGCACTGACGAATGTCAGTTTCAAAACACTTCACAGAAACACGCAAGGAATAAAAACGATCCTTCTTGCCCAACATCGAAAGATGTACCAAAATGATTTCGTCATCGGCAACAGAATATTTGGCGGAAACATCTACAATTCCTGATCCTCAGATGAGTGCACTACCAATGCAGCAACCTGGGTGGCTACCGAACATTGTACGAAGCAGCGCAGGTAGAAATGTTGTGTTATACAATTTTTGGAATTTCTTAAACTTTTGGTTGAACGTTGACGTACATTTTTAACATCATTTAGGTACAATAAGTGTACACATATTTACTCTAGGGTATAGAGACGTGTATGATTATCCATGTCCTTTAGATGATTCTTGGAGTGGGAATAGGTGATTAAATTAATTATTACAGTATTTTCAACACACGCCACTGCAAATGATCGACAATGGCTTCATGTTGAAAGTCATGGTATTATACAAATTATGAAATAAGGTTGTTTTAATATATGAGATGTACGTCAGTAATTTAGTTACAGTAGTAGGATGTTAATAGTAAGATTATGCATATTTACTAGTTTAAAATTAATGAAGAAATGTATTATAGTAATTAGTATAACTGTACATAAATAATTATTGTCCTTGTGGCATTTTCGAGCCTTAATTTGTAAGCGAATTCTTTTATACTAAAATTCTTTACAACCAAAGAACATTTTATTTCTCCAGTAATATTTATGTGGAAACGAAAATATCGTGAAATATTCTTCTCGTTTCGAAAAACGGTGTGGTCACTCGATAATAACACATTTTACATTTATTTCAAGGTAAGTAGTAATTTTGTGACGTGCACGAATTATAATTCAAACAAAGAGTTACAATATTTATTGTAATTAAATACACAGATCTTAAAAACAATAAACATGATACTAGTGAGCATTATTTCACAAATTAACTTTAGAAAAAGGCGGCACGAAACCCTTCAAAGCCTAACCAAATGAAGAATAAAATTACAATAAAATGCAATGCAATACAATAAAATTGAGCAAGCAGGCACTTATCATGAACCGAACAAAACCGCTGCCTAAGAATATGTACCTTAAGAATAAACATTAAAAAAAATAACTGATTAAAGAATTATTAAAATATTCTATACTTATTAAAATGTTGATTAGAAAACAGGTAGGTCAACGGCAGCTCAAACAAACCCACTCTTTATCAAACAAGGGTGCGCGAAAGCAAGTGTGGTCCCAAATTAGTCCCATGCGAGGCGTAAAAATAATTTGTTACCTTCAGGCAGTTCAGCGGTAGAAATATCAAAAGACGGCGCACTATACAACACAAATTTAAAACAATTTAAAGCAATTAAATCTAACCACAATTTAGGCTGGGCAACCGAAAATAAATTTTGAATGCTTGACAGTTATACAAGTGCTACCCTATTTATACACAATTAAATTAGCTAATGTTGCTAATTTACCAAACAGACAAACATGCAAAGCTGCTAAAATCCACTAAACCATGACCAACCTGCTTAAAGAGGGCTGAGAAAGCCTAGACCAGGCCGCTTACCCTTATCACAGTAAAAATTAAGCAAGAGTGATCGAACATAGCAATTTTTTTATTATCATACCTTAAATCTAGAGGGAGAGTCGGAAGTCCTAGGTAGGGGAAGGGACCTCAGTGCGTCTGAGGGCTGAGCCCCATACGCCTAGGCATGCAGGGAAGGTTCTAACTGCAAGGGCACATGCTTTCTGCTTTACTAGGATTGGGTAAACATGGCCGCAATTGAGGCCATGCTTACCTCCCATGCTAACCTAGTTGTTCTACAAAGGGGTGCGTGGGACCGGCGTAGGCAACGTAAAAACCCCCGACAGAAAATAATTGCAAGTTGCATGCAATTTATGAAGTAGAAAAAGATTAATAGAACAGAGGATGGGAAAGGACAATCTTTATTGAAAGGGTGTTTGAAACACTAGAAGAGAAAGGTAGGTCGGAAGGGTTGTATTTCCTTTGATGATCGCGCTGGAGTTTGATTTCAATCAGGGGGGTGGGAGGTACCAGCCACTTTGGTGTAGAGGGAAGCGCAATTGTTCAAACCCCTCCAGTCTCACCAGTCAACACCCGAAACATAAAATAAGAAGATAAAGAAGTAAGTAATGGAGACTCTGTAGGTGGGCAGCTTGCCGCAGGCGTAGGTGTTAAGCAGTGCACCAGAGATAACACTCGCAACGCCGATACGCAGCTGCATTGGACCATACATAGTACACCCCCTCGTCAACGAAGTGTGACCACTATGTGTTGCGCGAGAACTTAATACTTGTTCACCTTGAAGTATATTCTTCATTTCTGAGGAGGTGTAAATCTTGAGGGCTTCAGGAAGGTCCCATTTTCTTGAAGTTTATGCAATGTGACACCACAGCTAACTCTACTGAGTCAGAGGCTGTGCGGTGTATGTATACGGCATATGACTTTGGGCACATAGTACTTCGCAGTGTGTATATGTGTACTGGGGTGTATGGGTGTAATGGGGTGTACTGAGGAGCGGTGGTATGGGCCACATGTGTGTTAGTGCGCGCAGGCGTTACAGGTGTACGCTGTGTGTGGGGGGGGGGGACTAAATTACTAAGGCGGCCAGTGCGCCGATCAAACATAACAACGACAATGACTTTTATCACCTCGCAGTAGGGGTGGAACAGCCTTAGCATGCATGCGTAGAGGGAGGGAGGGGAACGGCAAAGAACATGGAGCCAAGCAGTATAGATAGAGACCAAGATACTTCACAGATTCATTCGGCAGCAAACTAGACTGCACAATATGTTGTGTACTCGAGACTCAGTTGGATGTCATTTGGTTGTTGTTTTATTTTAACTCCAGAGCATAGTAGTAGTGTTATGTCGATTAGGGGGCTAAGGTGGTGACTGAAGCGCTAAGGCATCGTCCGCCATCTTGATAGGCGTCACAGCCACTGTCAGCCATCTTGGTATGGGTAGCCTGCACCCACTATAGTCGGTGCAATCCGCCATCTTGGTAGGCGTCACAGCCACCATCTGCCATCTTGGTAGGTGCGTATAGCAGCCTACTGGTCGGTGTAGTCCACCATATTGGCAGGAATCACAGTCACCATTCACAATCTTGTTTCCACTTGTCCTTCATCGCCTGATAGGGGCTCTATCCCAAAATATTTCCCAATAGCCGAGTGGTCTAAGGGGTCTGTAGGCCGACCCAATGTTCGGCAGTTCGATCCTGTCCTACCCCAGACCATATTTTTAGCTCCGAAATAAAAAAAGCCGAGCCTCTAGCGGGCAACTTTAGAACCAACATGGCGGCCGAGCGAGAGCGACACCAGCGCCCCTAGCAGGCGACGAAGGACAAGTGGAAAAAATATGGTGGATAGTGGCTGTAATGCCTACCCAGATTGTGGACTGCACCGACTAACATGGCTGCCTGCCGCATCTACCAAAATCGCGGACGGTGGATGTGATTCCTACCAATATGGCGGACTGCACCGACCAACATAGCTGCCGGCCGCACCTATTAATATGGCGGAGGGTGGCTCTGACGCCTACCAATATGGCGGACGGTGTCTGTGTCACCTACCAATATGGCGAACGGCGCTTCAGCTCCCAACCCATGCCCTCGGATCAGCATAGCCCTCCTACTGAGCATGTTTCACGGTATTCGGTTCTTGTTTCCTTTGCAAGTTCTTTATTGGTTGATGACGGTCCGGACATGCCTAACAAACCGTGGTCGAATAGAGATATGAACTCAAATTTACATGTTATTTAAGTTAAACTTGTCCTCAAATGAATTTGCGATTTTTACATGTCTCGAAGTATAGGTAGGGATAAGAAAATTTAGCGAATTTCGGGACAAGATAGACGTCAAATACATATACAGCGAAGTCACCTGTGCAATTGGATGATAGTTTATTAGACACACACTGAACACATCTGAGCCAATAGCAGAATTGCAAGGAAGTAGGTAGCGTATCCAATACTGCCAGTTGTGGGGCAACACTGGCCGCTCTCTGAGCAGCAACTAATGATCACACAGTTGAGACTCGAGTATACACCGGACTGTGGAGTCTAGCCTAAGGGTGATTGAACCAGCAAAATTTTCCTATCCCGAAGTATAGGTAAGGGAACGGAGACCAAACACGAACGGAGTGGAGACCACAGAAGCATCAAAACGAGGAGCGTGCCGCGAACATCCCAACACATTCATATCACTAATAAGTCACAGGCTTGTTTACAAAGATGTGACTTCTATCTAGATTATGCGTTACGAGTGGAAAGAGTGGAATATATTCTGTTTGTTGGCGACAGAGTGAGATCATGCTTCGTTGTAGGGAAGGTAACATGCGGCAGCATCGGAAACTACTTTGTTGAGAGTGTTGAGAGAGATTTGAACAGCTCTTAATAACAAGGTCTTAAGAGCCGATGGGGATGAGATGAGGTGAGAATGGAGCAGAGCCGGAATAAAAGGGCTGTGAAACGGAAGATCCCCGAGAAAACCCACCGACATCGTGGTAATTATAAATTTTCTGGTCCTGTGTTCACATCTTTACACTATTTTATTTATTAACGCATAGTACACTGGAGAGCCAAAAAAACTGGCATAGGTGTGCGTATGCAAATAAAAGAGGTATGGAACCACTNAAATTTTCTGGTCCTGTGTTCACATCTTTACACTATTTTATTTATTAACGCATAGTACACTGGAGAGCCAAAAAAAAACTGGCATAGGTGTGCGTATGCAAATAAAAGAGGTATGGAACCACTCAGAGTAACGCGATGCGGTCGGTAGCGCCTATATAAGACAACAAGCGTCTGGCAAAGTTGCTAGATCGGTTACTGCTGCTACAATGGCAGGTTATCAAGATTTAAGTGGGTTTGAACGTGGTGTTATAGTCGGCGCACGAGAGATGGGACATAGCATCTCCGAGGTAGCGATAAAATTTGCATTTTTGCATACGGCCATTTCACGAGTGTACCATAAAAATCGGGAATCCGGTAAAAAAATCAAATCTTCTACATTGCTGCGGCCGGAAAAAGATCGTGAACGAACGGGACAAACGAGGACTGACGAGAATCATCAAACGTGATAGACGTACAACCCTTTCTCAAATTGGCGCAGATTTCAATGCCTCCTGCATACCTTCAG
Source organism: Clitarchus hookeri (assembly GCA_002778355.1). NCBI lineage: Eukaryota > Metazoa > Arthropoda > Insecta > Phasmatodea > Phasmatidae > Clitarchus > Clitarchus hookeri. The sequence continues at coordinate 388,884 of NQII01001357.1, forward strand.
ACATTAGTCTAGTCCATGCCACGTCCTTTTGCGGCACTTCTGCGTGCTCGCGGGGGCCCTACACGATATTAGGCCAGTGTACCAATTTTTTTTGGCTCTTCAGTGTATATCATTGAAGANCGCTGCGGCCGGAAAAAGATCGTGAACGAACGGGACAAACGACGACTGACGAGAATCATCAAACGTGATAGACGTACAACCCTTTCTCAAATTGGCGCAGATTTCAATGCCTCCTGCATACCTTCAGACATTAGTCTAGTCCATGTCACGTCCTTTTGCGGTACTTCTGCGTGCTCGCGGGGGCCCTACACGATATTAGGCCGGTGTACCAGTTTTTTTTGGCTCTTCAGTGTATATCATTGAATAAATTAATATTCAAAAGTAACAATTACTTATCAGGATATATTTTGTTTACCAGCAAGTTCTGTTTGATAAGAGTGANAAATTAATATTCAAAAGTAACAATTACTTATCAGGATATATTTTGTTTACCAGCAAGTTCTGTTTGATAAGAGTGATTTATTTTATGGTCGATATCGTCTATGAATAAATATAATATATAAGTATATGTACCTATCTTACGATGCCCTAGAGACAGCCTGTTGGGATGAGAAACCTTTTTCTTTTTCACATCTAAGACCATAATTTTCTATATTATCCTCAAACTACTTGGAATCCAGTCCACATCTACATCATTCCTTAGTTAAAAGTAAGGGATTGAAAGAATCGTAAGCATTCAAGAAATCAAAATAAACGATATCCATATGAAATATTGTGGTGACCTCGTGGGATGACTATGACATTTGGTAACTAAAGAGTGTGTTTCAAGATTAACACTTACATGTTTATCAGTAATTTTTCGAGATATTTTGAGAAACCATTATGTAAACAAATATTTTCGTGGAGTTTTTCTCATTTCGCGTTTCAATTTAATCGAAATGGGATTTTTTTGCATAGCATGAAGAGTAAGATAATTTTTTGGGTGGGGGGATGGGTGGAGGGGTAGGAAGGTTGTGGGGGAAGAGATCATTTATTTGGAAATATTCAAAATATCATGTTGGAGTAGGAAATACACNGGGGTAGGAAGGTTGTGGGGGAAGAGATCATTTATTTGGAAATATTCAAAATATCATGTTGGAGTAGGAAATACACCTGGGAAATGGTGTTGAACTAGTGGCCAAATTTTGACTATAAAGTGGGGTATTTTTTAGCCTACTTTTCGAAGGACAGAAAGCTTCCTGAGATAATTTTCCTGTATGTGTGTCTGTGTTGATGTGTGTGTCTGTGCATGTAAGTGTCTGTGTATGTAAGTTTCTGTGCATATAAGTGTCTGTGCATGTGTTTATCCTTTTAATTTTCGAACACATTAACAGTTATTTCACCAAACTTGGTAAACATATAATAAGTACGTAGTAAATTAACCTGACTTTTATAATTTTTGATCACTTCGGGAACTTACTTTCAAAATGGCTGCAATTTTAAAAATTTAGTGATGTCATATCTCGAAAACCATTTAACTGATTTCAACCAAATTTGATATACTAGCATATCATCAAGTTAGAATAGAATTTTGGGATACATATTGTAGTTATATCACTAAATTAAGGTAACGATATTTTACATTATATCACGATGACTATAGACCCAGATCTTCTCCAATTTGAAAGGTAAGTAATAGCATGATAGGCCAAGTAAATGTAAGATATTTAACTTCATTAAGTACATATATTCAAAATGGTGGGCATACCAATTTTTTAGGTTGATTTGGTATATATTCCATAAAACTTTAACAATTTCAACCAAATTTTGTATACTGAAAGTATTTGTAAAAAGCATAATATATAGGTACCAACACATAACCACTAGCATAATATGAATAAATAAACATATTTTCTCATATCTCTGTAAAAATTCAACCGATTTCTACCTAATTTTGGCAAACAAGTCGTACTGATGCAGATGATGTTAAGAAGTGATACGTTTTAAGCATGTCAGACAATTATTTTCAAAATGGAGGTCATATAGCTTTTTTTTAGCTTAGAATGCTGTATCGTCAAAAATATATAATAAATGCCAACATAACTTTGTATGCTTTCAGAATATATTACAAGTATCAACTTTATTTGCGCGGAAAATATTTTGTCCGCCATTCTGTAAGATAGCGCCTACGAATAAATAAAGTTTTTACGTCGTATCACGGGAAACAATTGACCCCAATTCCTCACAAATTTGAGAATTTAGTACTGCGTCAGACATTAATTTAAGAAATGGCAGAAGTTTAGTTATTTTGGATTTAAATGCTCTATCGTTGAAACTATGTAATATTTTACAACTTTTAATTTTATATATGCTGGCAGTAGATATTACAACTACCAACTGTGTCTACATGTAGCATATTTTGTTCGCCATTTTGCAAGATATCGTAATGCGAATAAATACAATTTTTATGTCATATCTCTGGGAAGAATGGGCCGATTCCAATCAAATTTTGCAAATAAGTATAATACTGAGGCAGATGATGTTAAGTGGTAGATTTTAAGCATGCCAGGTACTTATTTTAGAAATTCGGCCATGACTATTTTTAGCATATAATGCTATATCCTCGAAACAATGTAATAATATCAACTTAACTTTGTATGCTGGCAGTAGATATTACAACTATCAACCGTATTTACATGGAGCATCTTGTCCTCCATTTTGTAGTAAGATAGTGACGCACTGATAAATTAAGATTTTTTCATATCACGGGTAACAATTTTCCACACATGTAGCCCTACGGTAAGCCATACAAACTTACATGTTCTAAGTAGCTCAGTCACTTATTTTCAAAATGATGGCCTAGTAAATATTTTATGTTAGTAAACCCGTATCATTCGATCATTAGACTGATTAAATCCGAAGTTGATTCTCCGAATCCGACCTTCATATTGCAGTGCATTCCACACTATCTTATTGTATTCGGTTTACTGGGTTCAATCCCGGGTAAGGCACATGCGTATTTGTAACTGTCTCAATACTGTTGCATGTGTTTCTTGTTACATGTATAATGTTATTACATTCAAAGGGAAGTCAATTCTTACATACCAACTCAGCTCTTTAGAATTTATAAAAAAATTTATTGCACCCATGTTAAGGAAATCAAGCGTATTAGTTATGTCAGTAACTTCTTGTTACCTTACCTTTGCCAGAGCAGAGTAGTTGAAGATATTGCAACGCTGGAAAATATTAAGATGCTTGACATAAAACAGGCAATAGGTTACCATTGAGTTAAAACATTCTCGTTGATGTTTTCAGATATACGTAAGATAGCTAACTTTTTATGTTTGGTGTATATAAACATGTATATAAGCAAACTGCGTATCTGAGTCATCTGCAACTATCTTTGGAGGTTTGGTNTAATTTTCGAACACATTAACAGTTATTTCACCAAACTTGGTAAACATATAATAAGTACGTAGTAAATTAACCTGATTTTTATAATTTTTGATCACTTCGGGAACTTACTTTCAAAATGGCTGCAATTTTAAAAATTTTAGTGATGTCATATCTCGAAAACCATTTAACTGATTTCAACCAAATTTGATATACTAGCATATCATCAAGTTAGAATAGAATTTTGGGATACATATTGTAGTTATATCACTAAATTAAGGTAACGATATTTTACATTATATCACGATGACTATAGACCCAGATCTTCTCCAATTTGAAAGGTAAGTAATAGCATGATATGCCAAGTAAATGTAAGATATTTAACTTCATTAAGTACATATATTCAAAATGGTGGGCATACCAATTTTTTAGGTTGATTTGGTATATATACCATAAAACTTTAACAATTTCAACCAAATTTTGTATACTGAAAGTATTTGTAAAAAGCATAATATATACCAACACATAACCACTAGCATAATATGAATAAATAAACATATTTTCTCATATCTCTGTAAAAATTCAACCGATTTCTACCAAATTTTGGCAAACAAGTCGTACTGATGCAGATGATGTTAAGAAGTGATACGTTTTAAGCATTTCAGACAATTATTTTCAAAATGGAGGTCATATAGCTTTTTTTTTAGCTTAGAATGCTGTATCGTCAAAAATATATAATAAATGCCAACATAACTTAGTATGCTTTCAGAATATATTACCAGTATCAACTTTATTTGCGCGGAAAATATTTTGTCCGCCATTCTGTAAGATAGCGCCTACGAATAAATAAAGTTTTTACGTCGTATCACGGGAAACAATTGACCCCAATTCCTCACAAATTTGAGAATTTAGTACTGCGTCAGACATTAATTTAAGAAATGGCAGAAGTTTAGTTATTTTGGCTTTAAATGCTCTATCGTTGAAACTATGTAATATTTTACAACTTTTAATTTTATATATGCTGGCAGTAGATATTACAACTACCATCTGTGTCTACATGTAGCATATTTTGTTCGCCATTTTGCAAGATATCGTAATGCGAATAAATACAATTTTTATGTCATATCTCTGGGAAGAATGGGCCGATTCCAATCAAATTTTGCAAACAAGTATAATACTGAGGCAGATGATGTTAAGTGGTAGATTTTAAGCATGCCAGGTACTTATTTTAGAAATTCGGCCATGACTATTTTTAGCATATAATGCTATATCCTCGAAACAATGTAATAATATCAACTTAACTTTGTATGCTGGCAGTAGATATTACAACTATCAACTGTATTTACATGGAGCATCTTGTCCTCCATTTTGTAAGATAGTGACGCACTGATAAATTAAGATTTTTTCATATCACGGGTAACAATTTTCCACACAAGTAGCCCTACGGTAAGCCATACAAACTTACATGTTCTAAGTAGCTCAGTCACTTATTTTCAAAATGATGGCCTAGTAAATATTTTATGTTAGTAAACCCGTATCATTCGAAACATTAGACTGATTAATTCCGAAGTTGATTCTCCGAATCCGACCTTCATATTGCAGTGCATTCCACACTATCTTATTGTATTCGGTTTACTGGGTTCAATCCCGGGTAAGGCACATGCGTATTTGTAATTGTCTCAATACTGTTGCATGTGTTTCTTGTTACATTTCTAATGTTATTACATTCCAAGGGAAGTCAATTCTTACATCCCAACTCAGCTCTTTAGAATTTATAAAAACATTTATTGCACCCATGTTGAGGAAATTAAGTGTATTAGTTATGTCAGTAACTTCTTGTTACCTTACCTTTGCTAGAGCAGAGTAGTTGAAGATATTGCAACGCTGGAAAATATTAAGATGCTTGACATAAAACAGGCAATAGGTTACCATTGAGTTAAAAAATTCTCGTTGATGTTTTCAGATATACGTAAGATAGCTAACTTTTAATGTTTGGTGTATATAAACATGTATATAAGCAAACTGCGTATCTGAGTCATCTGCAACTATCTTTGGAGGTTTGGTNATGTTTGGTGTATATAAACATGTATATAAGCAAACTGCGTATCTGAGTCATCTGCAACTATCTTTGGAGGTTTGGTTACATTATCGATTACGTCTAACACCAATTTTTGATTTCGTCACGTGAATTTTTTTTCCATCTATTTAACACAATGCCAGGAAATGTTTGTATGGTTTAAAATTTTTTGTGTACTGTTTTCAACCCACCAGTTTTACCTCCCTCCAATAAGACTTAAACATGTATTTTCATTATGTTAAACCACGCTTTTGAAGATTATTTTAAAAGTTTTTAATTTCATTTATGTAATATTTGTATCTCTTTGTCGAAGCTATAATTAAGTTACCAGATAATCACGGCGGATATTAAGATGAATTTATTGAGAGTTTAATAATTTAATATAGTTGTAAAATTTAATAATTTTTGTTATTTGTTAAATTATCTGAGAGATTGTCACCGATGGAATATTAATAAATAATCTTCTTTTCTTATATATTTTTTTANTATTTGTTAAATTATCTGAGAGATTGTCACCGATGGAATATTAATAAATAATCTTCTTTTCTTATATATTTTTTTATAATTGTTGTATTTTAAATACTACTTTCGAGTACGTTAACTTAAAGTACATTTCCAGTTCTTGGAGAGTGGTGTACTCTTCTGCCAGAACGTAGTTCAATTTTCAAAATTTTCCACCACTATATTTTTGTAAAACACATCAACAGAATTTGTGAGGTCAAGTTAAGACTTCTTTGAGCAATAAGTGATGAAATTAGTATGTTTTGAACGTGGGACGATTTATAGTTATTGCTTGTAAGACTAAAATCAGCAGTTACGATGTTTGGTTTATTAAATTTTAAAACATAGCAAGCGGCGCAAAGGAAAACCACTGGACCCTTGTTCGAAAGAACCCGGTTTCGATTCCCAGTCCGGCCATCCTGATTTCGGCTTTCCATGGTTTCCCGAAATCACTCCTGGCGAATGCTGGGGTTATTCCTTAGTACATGCAAGGTTTCTTCTACTCAGGTTAGGAATAAAACCAAAATTTTAATGGGAAAGTTTGGCATAGGGAAAATTTCCGCTGCAAGGATCGCTGGCGTTACAAAGAGGTCACTTTTAGGCTGGCGGTAAATTGAGAAATTCCATGTATTTGTTTGTAAAAGTTCGTGTTTTTAGCCTAAATTGTGATAAACTGTATTTTTTTCCCTGCCGAAATTTTAAGTATTTACGTTATTTCGTATTTATTATTCACGCCCGCTAATTGGGTTTACAAGAGCAAACAGAAAAAAAAAATGTGTTCGACGCTTATTACAATGGGAAATCGTTAGGAATATAAGAACGATCTGTTATCAACTGCGTAGGCAACCCCTAAAAATACTTTTTTAAACAAATTTCAGTTTAGATGTAATATTTACATAAATGAATTGTGTAAGCGAACGTTTTGTTATACACAGTTTTACAACCGAATATTAAAAAAAATATCAATATATATATATATATATATATATATATATATTTATATTTACACTCTAGCGCTAGAGCAAAGTTTATTAGTTGTGAAGGTTCTTACACAATACAAATAGCATGATTTTACACAATTATAATAATTATAATAATAAAAATTGCAAGTATTCAATTTACTCTCACAGAAAACGTAAGAAATCCGGCACAAGTGCGTCACTAGTGCACCCTGGAGGCAAAAATTTCGTTGCCAAACTAAGAGCATTGAGACTCCTTCCAAACCGGAATATAATAAACGTTAGTATAGTCTGTTCACGGTAAACTGAGCACTTTTGAAAGGCCTCCTATAAACCTTCTTGTTTGAACGTTATGTATACTTCCGCCTTACGTAAAATTAACATTGCCATGGACCTGATCAGTTTATTCATACGTCGACGAGTGAAAAAGTGAAAATATTAGAAAAGTAAATATTTTACAAATATGCTTATGTACATGTACTGAAAAAAGTAAAAAGCAAAATATTTTTTTTCCAGTATTCACAAATGTTTACATAAAACTTTCAATACAACTTTATTAAGACTTGGAACAACGTTCTCTCTGTCGTTGGACGCAAGCCAGCTAGCGTGCCCGTTAAAATATACGCAGGTAGGGGCAGTGACATTTTTCAAAGGATGATTTAAAAAGTGATCAGTTTACCGCGAATAGCATATATAGGCCTTTAATAATTCCCTTTCCCACTTCTCTGAACAACATTGCTCATTCTNTCAGTTTACCGCGAATAGCATATATAGGCCTTTAATAATTCCCTTTCCCACTTCTCTGAACAACATTGCTCATTCTCAACGTCCTAGCTGTCGATGAGGCATCAAGCCCAATCTAGCTACATGTATTTTAAAACACCGGACTGACATATCAAAAATACTTAGCGTAGCCAACACAGGAACTATTGAATGTAAGGTAAATGTTACCTATGAGAAGCGTGCTCTGTGTTGTAAATATTGTACAGGTGAATTAACTTTTCCATATCACATCAAAAAATATTTTAATTTTTGTCGAAATTTACCAGAGAAAAAATGTTCGAAAGATATATATGTACTTCCATAACATTTTTATTTTGATAATAAGGTTATGAGAACGGAGATTTAAAAGTTACCTCAGTTTGAACCGTTATAATTTTGACGCCCGTGGCCTAATTTTGCTGGTTACAAAAGTATTACAGGTCATTTAAGCCTTGTGTTACACATCACCAAAGTTTGAGTGTTGAATTGAGAGATTTGGTCGGCTTTTCGAAGTCTTGAGAGGCGATGAAGGTGAAATGAGGTAAGAATGGAACTGCGCCGGAATGCAAGAGCGATGGAAACTGAAGATCCCCGAGAAAACCCTCCGACCAGCGGCATAGTCCGTACCAAAGTTTGAAAACAATGGGAATATTATTTAAATACAATCGAAAACGAATATATATATACATACAGATATCGTACATTAATCGATGTGCAAAATTGCAGAACATTTGTAATCGCCTTGCCCAGCTTTACATAGTGGAAGAAAGACTATGGTGAACAATAAATGTACGAGTAGAAAATATGTTTTGATTGTTCATTCACCCTTGTTTCTACGTCGGCAGACTAATAAAGATAACAGGATAACGTCCTTCCATACTAATCAATATTTTCTGAAAATTGTCTTATAGATTAGACAGCACAACTGATAATTTCACCCATAATAGAATATATATATATATATATATATAATCTAACTAATATTATAAATGTGGAAGTGTATTTGTTTGTTTGTTTGTTTGTTTGTCCTTTCACGTNTTCCATACTAATCAATATTTTCTGAAAATTGTCTTATAGATTAGACAGCACAACTGATAATTTCACCCATAATAGAATATATATATATATATATATATAATCTAACTAATATTATAAATGTGGAAGTGTATTTGTTTGTTTGTTTGTTTGTTTGTCCTTTCACGTCACAATGGAGCAATGTATCGACGTGATTTTTTGTACAGAGATATGTGGAGAGCCGGAAAGTGACATTATCCCAAAAAAATATCTCATTCCCTCAGAAATATTTTTTTGTAAAAATAGCGCTTTGGGTACAATGCTGCGTCAATGTAAGTTGTTAGTGTGGGGCGAAAGCACAATGCCACAAAAAAAGCTATAGATGCCCTAAACCGAACTCTACAGGATATACGAAAGTATACAAAATTTATGGGAGGAATGGTTGTATTACTGGCTGGTCACTTTCGCCAAACTCTACCGATGATTCAGAGGGGCACACCTGCAGATGAAATCAAAGCCTGTCTCAAGTCGTCAAGCTTATGGGCAAATGTCAAGAAATTCAGCTTGACAACAAATATGAGAGTGCACCTCTAGAATGACGTTGATACAAGACATTATGCTGATACAATATTAAAAATTGGAAATGGGTGGTTAGAAACAGATGCCGAGGGCTGTGTGTCACTAACGGGGGATTTTAGTAATTTGGTGCAGAGTGATACGGAACTAATTGCTAGCGTTTACCCAGATCTACACACAAATATAAATGACGACCAGTGGCTATGTAAAAGAGCGATTCTAGCACCAAAAAATGACGTCGTTAGTGCTCTGTTCTGTGTTTATGATCAGTGTCTGTCTACTAACAAATATCGTTATTTCTCCCTATTCGTTTGTTACTATAAGGCTTATGTGCGTATACTGTGAATGGATATACCANGCTTATGTGCGTATACTGTGAATGGATATACCATTATGGTGTTGTTACACTCTAAATTAATTAAATATTAATAGCGCCTCCTCCTTAAAATTTGTTATTGCTTTCGTACATAATTGATTAAAAATATTTTTCGAAAAGTTTTACAATGGTTTTATGGTTCTTCACTGAAATCACGTATGTTGTTCTTTTGACTTCCACTTTGAATGAAAAAATTTATTGCCCCTATTATAACGATAATTAATTGGTTTACTTATCAGAAGCCTAAGAGAAGTCACTAGTATTTCCTCGAGCAGTCTTGAAAAAACGAATCAATCTTAAAATTTTTTTTATCTGTTCTTCCCTTTATTTCTTCTTTTCACGATTTGCCGTGCCACATAGTTGACACGTCATTAAATAAAGATTTAATTCAATGTCCTTTGCTATATATATATATGTGGTATGAAATTATTGGCTGTGGGAATTAGGTATCGAATTGCGCGATTAGCATATTGGCAGATGCTGTGCCATCCTGGAAGCTTCTGAAAAATAAATAGAGGCGCAGCGTATCCCTTAGCGTTTCCTTTCATCTCTGTCTCCAGAAACGCAAACTAGCTTCTTAATGGTGAATCAGTCTTCGGCAGCTGCTTGCAGATGATTAAAAAAACTTCTTTAAATCATTTCTATGACTTTCGTAATGGCGCAAAATATCTTTTCACTACAGATCACTGGTTTATTGTTGATTCATTCATGCTTGTTTACAGTGTATACTGCTTCCTCAGTTTTCCTGATTTTCAGATGCCAGTGAACTTCGTGGATTTGTCTGACAGTAGGTTGAGCCACATAACTATAGGAAAATAAACAGAGGTGAAGCAACGGCTTATTTCGCCAAAGTCCAGCAACACACGCCAGTAAAACGACGACACAGGCCAGCATCCCGTCAGAAAGCCGTTCGCCAACCAGCGCATGGTAACATATTTGCCAGCTGGCAGTCCAGCCAATAGGTTACTTTCCCCAGCACGCAGTAGCCAATCAGACACAATGCCGGTTCCCAGAGCCTCGCGCAACCCACCAGCGAATGGTTACGCGCACAACAAAGAAACCGCCACGCCATTTCTTCTCTGTGTATTTAACTACTCTGTGGCAGTAGGTTATATCACGTGCACTACTCACATTTGTTTATGAGTTGCTGATTAAATGGGGAGACTTCTGATCCTTTCGGCCAGTTGTAAAAGGTTCACTCCTACTGCTTTCAGCTGCTTGTAAGTTTCCTCCAGGAACGGCGTGTCACATAAATTGAAATCCAATGTCTGAATATCGTCCACAACATTTCCTTGCTGCTACAGAAATATAATGCATTTAACTCGCTTGCCTATTGCTAAACTGTAAATAACTGAGTTGTCTGTAACTACGCATCACTCGTTGACGACACTGATTCATACTTAGTGCGTGGCAATAACCTTAAGCCCCTTGGCATTGCGATGTTGAGGCGAGAAACCACCCTTATAATTGCTTAAGGTAGGCAAGCCAGTGTAATATTAATGACAATATATCTCCAGTTATGTGTACTGCCTACTTGTTTCTTTCTTCCCACAGGGCCGTCAACATTTCAGTGTCTGCAGGCATAAACGAGCATATTTAGGCCTATATTGTTGCGACGCATCGCAAAGCGGCATCTCGGCACACGGAGGATACGAAACCAGTTAGACTATGTTCATTTCCAACTGCGGACACTNGCATCGCAAAGCGGCATCTCGGCACACGGAGGATACGAAACCAGTTAGACTATGTTCATTTCCAACTGCGGACACTGAGGCAGTTCAAAACCTTACAAACGTGTATTGAGAGTTTTTAGTTTACATTCAGTTTCATTATGAAACATTAGGAAATCGTGCCTATCCTGTGCAGTGTTTTAGACTGCCAAATTCGTTGACCAAATTTAAAGTACCTGCAACCTAACACTGAAACACAAATGTCCTGCCTTTAAATAAAATAACGCGTTCGAACCCATTAGAAGTAAACACCGTTTTGCATTTACATTCAGCGTCTATTATTTTTTTTTTTAAGTCAAATGCTTACACTGCAAGTTGGTCGAGTTTTAACTGATACACTATACTGTGGAATAACATAAGTTATACGTGACATGCATTACTCTTGAGTATGTTCCTCTTTAACACATGGCTCNCATTACTCTTGAGTATGTTCCTCTTTAACACATGGCTCAGATAACTTAAACTCTATACGCCAGTAACTGCTGTTATTGGACGAAAATGTTCTGTCCGCATGAACAATTATTTAGTTTGGATGTTGATTCTCCCGTGCCGTACTTCGTAGCATGAATTGTTATAGCATTGAAAACATAAGTCCAGTCTATACAAGATTTCACAAAACGCGTATACATTCGCAAAATATTTTTACCATTCCCTCCCAGTTCTCTTACNTCCAGTCTATACAAGATTTCACAAAACGCGTATACATTCGCAAAATATTTTTACCATTCCCTCCCAGTTCTCTTACTTTCTTAAACACTTATTCCAAGAGCACGTATAAATTATTCAGAACTTCCAGCTCTTCCTCGGGAGATGTGTGGCGGCCGGATATCTACCCTTATTCTGCAGAACTCATGATACTTCTTCCACTTGCCTCCACCCCCCTTTGCCAACTCCTTAAGACGCAAGACTTGAGAACTAAGCTACTTTAGCACCACTGGGAGTATGTCTCCAGATTAAGAAGTTTCTTTCTCTAAATCTGTTTGCCAACTTCTGCGGGAAGCTGGCCCATTTGTTTCTGAGAGCAAAAAAAATAGACGCACGCGCGTATATCTTAGTTTTCGCTTTGTTAAGCACGGGCGCGTGTAAAGACAGTTGGTGGATCAGGCAGTGCCAATGAACTTGCGAAAATCGCTGTTTATGAAGTTAATACGTCTTTGAAATCAGACCGACAGATGGGGTACCAGGGGGAATCGTGGCGGACGATGCCGCTGGTCGGTGGGTTTTCTCGGGGATCTCCCGTTTCTCCCGCCCTTGTATTCCGGTGCTGCTCCTTTCTCACCTCATTTCTCCGTCATCGGCTCTCAATACCTCGTTGTTAAGAGCCGCCTATATCTCTCAACAACAATATGAGGTTAAAGGACGGGAACGAAGATGCAACGTTTGCAGGGCGATGATCAAATACGACACTACAACTTCATGACCAATGAAAAGATTTAAATAAATGTGGTCTCGTTCGATTGGATATACAACTACGACACGAGCACGACCTTGGGTTGGTGCCGAGCATGCGCGAGTTGTGGGTGGAGGCCCATGGTGTTTGGTGGCAATTTTTGGCGTAGTCGAAAATTTCCGGGTAGTTTAACTCGCGTCTCCTATGTACTAGACCACTGATTTTGGTGCCAAACGATATGTTTCACCTAAATCCGTTGATTTAAGCCATAAACGTCATGTATGAACTTTGTTACATTCATTTAATTTCCATGTGGAATGTTCACTTCNTCCGTTGATTTAAGCCATAAACGTCATGTATGAACTTTGTTACATTCATTTAATTTCCATGTGGAATGTTCACTTCACCAACAATTATGGCATACATTGGTACAAAACGAGACAGTCGCAAAATATTAACATGAAAACTGTTAAAAACAAAAAAATATGGGTCAAATAGTATAATTGTGTCTTTAACGAAGATGTATAACAGCTTATTAGTTGATGTTAGAGGAATAAAATAAAGGAAAAAGTTTTGTGTAGAACTGAAGAATTACCTTTGGGTAACTATGAAACAGAATTGTAAATAAATAATAATGAAAAACCAGTACGATGTTGCTGTTTTAGTGCAAGTAAGTAGTAACTGTTGTATGTATTAGAAGGTATTACTTGTCAGTGTTATTATTGATATAACTATAATTGTATTATATAGTGTAAAATCAAAAACATGACTATAAATAATGGCAATTAAAAAAAATTCACCTTCAGCATGTGCTACAGACAGTTGTATATCATTGTGCCATGAAGTGTTATATGTATTGTCCCTGTATAGAGCAGTGCTCTCCGGGACACTCTTTTAAATAAATAACATATACCGGCAGTAAAATATTAGCCAGTGACGAAGATGTATTCGAACTGTATGGAGTTTGCAGTAAAATTGTAACATTAAGACATCTGCGTTGTTTGAAGACACTGGCGATGAAATACTACTTCGCTAGCAGAGTTTATAACGTTCTCCGCAACGTAATATTATGTCATTAACACTCAACGTGTTCATTACGTAAATAAAGAGGATTGGTTGTACATTATTGTACTTAGGAAAGGGCATTTGATTGGGCATTATACTGGTCGAGAGCCGGCCATTAATGAACGATGTTCTGTGTAGTAACTAAATACGTCCAGTGTTGTCTGAACCAATAAAACGGCTGTAAAAAGGAATGGAGAGCCCAACATAACTGATGGTCAAGCAGTCGTGCATATAGGGGACTTACATCTGATATGTCTTATTTATCCGTAAATATGAACTACACTCAAAGTGTTAGGTGTATAGGAAGCGTGGTTGAGATGGGCAAAGTGGAAGAAATAACAAAGAGAAATGCGAGCGTGTGAAAAATCAAAAGGGTTCGTGAGGCAGGGGAGAAGCTCAATTTGGTGCAAGGACATCTCTCAGATATGCAAGAAGGTAATATATAAAGCAAACTACATACCTATATTGACACATGCGTTGGAAATGTTGTCAGCGAAAAGAAGGGAGATGCAAGTGAAATGCAATTTCTGAGACGCGGATAAGAGGTTATGAAAAAAGAATAGGTTGCGAAATTAGAAGATTAGAGAGATGTTGTGAGAAAATACATTACAGAATAAAAAAAACAACGAGACTGAGACGGAATGGGCATGTGAAGAGAATGAAAGAAGAAAGGATAATGCAGAGTATACACGAGGGGGAAAAAAATTACATGGAGAAGACTTAGGGATGGATCGCTGAAGGGAGTGGAAACGTGTGTAAGAATTACAGATGAAGACTGGAGCAGAGTAGGAACGGAGAAGTGTGGGAAGACAGAAGAAGATGGACACGCTCATGTTGCAAATATACCCGGGCAGTGGATGGATCCTGTTCATTATTATGATGATGATAATAAGGATGAAAAATTAAATACAGCATTATATATAAATAATTTTTTTAGCAATTTTAGTAAATACTTTTGTCTAATAAAGTACTGATTAAATCTATTTTTCTTGTTCGGTAGGACGTATACTTTTGTTGGTAGAAACATTACATTTCATTATTAATGGAGAATAATTCATTTATGATTATCTCAGAGTTTCTATCTATTCGATTTTCATTTTTAGTATGAGTTACAGTAATAATAACTGTTAAGTTTTTTATACTTTACCTTCACTGTTTTGTATAACAATGTTTTGTTTGTACTGTGTTCTGTTATTCTATATATTTAAATTATCTTACGTTTTATTTCCGTTGTTATTGTTTGTAAGTGGCATGTAGTGTTGTGATTTATTTTTGTAGTTGTGTATATTTTGTAATAATGTTTACTGTATAACACACGTACGAGTATTACGGTTAGGGGCCTCCGGCTGTTGGACGACAGAAAGATTTAACAAACACGGTGACACATAAAAAAATTATCATCATTATTAATTGTCGACGCTGAAGTGTAGAGGAAACAATAACAATGGTTAATACGTCATATTTTTTTAACATATAAAAGTTTTTATATAAAATATTTCCAAAATAACATCTCATGTCAGAAATTCTTCCCAACAATCGAAAGCCTTCCTATTAAAATATATGAAAAATTTTCTTTAAGCAATCATACACAAAAACAATACAAGTTTCTATAATACACATTTTTATTGAACACGAAGATAAAAATTTAATGTTTCTACTTTTTCAACAATACGAGTGTCTCATTTGATAAGGGAAGCGTTTTGAAAAAAATTTTCATTAAATCAAGGCGTTGAACTAAAACACCTTTCTCAAAATGTACACTCCAGACATCGATAATTTTGAGGTGATAAATCGCCAACAGTCTATGAAGATTTTGCAAACTAGAGCAACAGAAATGGTACTCACGGTGAGTAATGTTCCAAGTTCAAATTCCAACATGATATTTTACTTTGAAATGCTGAGACGCCTGGAGTCTCATTTATGTCACGGCTGCTCTCTTTTAGGCTCATTCGAAAATTTTAACGTTTGCCCGACTGCAACATGAATAGGTCAGCATGGAAAACAAGCGATCCGGAAACATAAAAAGAGGCACTCAACCAATGCAGCAGCGGTACAGACTACTGAAGAATACAGATGTGAAACTGCCGCTTATTCCGCGAACTCCAGCTGCACGCGCCAGCAAAATGGTGTCACTGGGTCAGAAATACACTGGAACGCCGTTCGCCAATCAGCGCCTGGTAACTTATTTCCCAGCCGGTAGCTCGGTCAGTACGGAACCTCCCACAACACACGGTAGCCAGTCAGGCACAAGGCCCGTTTCCAGAGCCTCACGCAGCCAGTCAGAGAATGGGTACGTCCAGATCAAAGGAACCGCCACGAAATGTTGTATCTGTGTTCTTACTTACTGTGTGGTGATTCTAAAGCGAGTGTTGACGGGCTGATACGACGATTTCAATATTTGGCGTATCCACGGAATACAGAAGTTAAGTTCGTTACTTGTAGGTTTGTGGCTTTGTCTGGTGCTGTTGCCAAAATGTTATGTTCTTAAAATAATTTGGAATATTATAGTTCTAAAATTTGTCGTATTTTATTGTCCCAAACATAGATTTGATTGGTGCAACTAAAGATTTGTTTGGCTGCAAAGGGCCCCCAAAACTATTTTGCTTCTGTTTACTCATCCACTCTATGGTCTGATGATATAATAATTACATTCCCTAGTGGTAAGCTGCATCATAACCGTTATCCACTTAACTCTGATTTACCGGTAGCTAAGTTTGTAACATTTAGCCTCATACCGAGACATAAAATAAATGAATTTGTCCACCTAAGGTAAAAATAAAATATTTACTACGCACTTGCCGGCCGAGGTTGCCAGGCATAAACCAGACTCATGGGTCTCTGCCTCGTTTGTTTTACAGCTATGTGCTATATTAAGAGACACCCGAATTTCGCGAAAAGGTATTTGCACATACTATATTTCAATACCCTACGGGCGTACCAGCAGTTTTACTTTGCTTATTGGCAGCGTGTCTTAGTGCACAAAAGTAGATCTGAGCTGAAGTGCTATGAAATTCAACTGGTCCTGAAATATTTTCGCGAAAATAGGGTGTCCTTAACTATATTGATTCGAAAAGTTTGAATTTTTGCCAATTACAAGAGAACATGATAGATTTGTGAAGGTTCCGTAAGTTCAAATTCTTTGTAATTTTGTCTGAAAGTAATTTCCGTTGTGAACTATGATCGCAAAACAAGTGTCATCGGAAATTGCAGAGTATAGGTAACAACTATCAGCAATATTTTCTGTCAATTAAATATACGTAATTCACTAAAATAAATATTTTAAAATGGTGACAGTGAAACAAAAATGCCAGTTATTTTTTATACAAAGATGACGGGTAGCAGGCAGTAGACCTAACTGTCGGCAAAATGGCTTTAGGTCTAGTGACAGTAGGTCAAATGCCGTTTAGGCGTAGTGACTGTAGGCTAAACGAATTTTGGTCTACTGCCTGTAGGTCTAGTGCCTATTGTTGGTGCTAACACATTTCTTCGAATAGAATTTATCTGTGTGTTACAAAATACTGTTTTCGATTTGGCTGTGATCGAAGTCGCAGGAATCGAGTTTGGAGATCAATCGATTCATTTCCTTTAGTTGCGTAATGTAAGGGACAACATTCGTTATAAAAACATTCGTGAACTTTGGTTCCTCCAATAAATACCCATCCATTCGTCTTTCATGCTTGTCGGTTAGCTAAAATGAAATTTTAGTTATTTAGCTAGCTTAAAACATTTTTTCCTTTCAAGCTTCTAACTAAAAAAAATTATATGTTCTATGTTTAAGTCACACGGTTGGTTGTAATGTTTCTAAATTTTTAAACACGCTAGCCAACTTTATATGATTCGTTTAACATTAAATTCTGGTAACAAGCAATAATGTCGCTTTATAGGTAAAATACGAAAATTTATTAATTTTTCCTAGAAGATACATTAAAAAAATTTAATTTGATGTCACCAAACTTAAAGGACATGTCAAGTTCTAAAGAACTTTAATGGCTTTTTATTAATTTACCTTCACGAGCTGCTTAAAAGTTATAATAAGATACAGATTAATTGTCACCGCATTTCGTTTCTGAAGAAAATAAGTTCAGATAGTGCAGATTGATTTTTAACGACTCGCTTCACATCATGGCGAGAAATTTTCGTCTCGTGAAAATAGCGTTCATAACAATGGTACAGATTTATAACTATAGCGATGAAACTGATATCATTAAAAATCTTATTCAAACTACTAACTATTGCCGTTTCATTCGTCACATATTTAGAATGGACGCCTGTAATTTGATGTATGTCATGGACAATATTCAGGTCCCAATCCCAGATCAGTAGACATTTTAAAAGAGGTAGTTGGAAAAATTGATTCTTACAAAATGCATTAAGTAATGTTAATTTAAAACAAAATATTTTATCTTTTCTGGGGCATCTACATTTCATGTTTAATCAACAATATTTGACATCTTACAAGGCAATGTGTTTACTCGTGAACGTAATTTATAATAACACGGAATAAAATAAATAAACTCTCTTGCCAACATCGTCAATGTTTTCAGGATGAAATACTGGATTTACAGTACATTTATTGCCAACATAGGCATAAAAAACCACCAAACCTCTTAATGCTTAGTACCTTACCAAATATATCGGATTTTACAAAGAGGTTAAGCTAACAGGATGTTAAGGTAAACGTCAAGTGGGAGGTAGTGTGATTCTCTGTCGCCCAGAGCGCACTGCCAAATTATTTGTAAATACTTCCAAACCATCCGCTAGATAGCACCACAGTCGTATTCACCCACCCCCTCCCCAAAGTCGCTCTTTACCGCACAGCTTGTAATCCATTCTCAGAACCAAGGAGTTTCAGTGAGTAGGCCAGGTCATCCGCCCGCCTCTCTAATGACCCCTCGCCACTAGCAGATTTATCTCTGCGATAACAACAATGTGTTGAGAGCTACCAGCAAGACTGCTAGCAAAGGGAGGTTGGCCCTCGCCAGTCAAGACAGCAGCTAAGGGTAAAACTTGTATCTAATATTCGTTTGTACATTGGTACAGCTACTGTTTTGCAATATATATCAAACATATTTATATTACTGTCACGAAAAAGATTTACATAAAAATAAAATCTTCATTAGCTTATGCAAAAAAAAGTTAGATGAACATAGCGTTTCATGCGCATGGAATCATTCCGCAGAATATCCTCAAGGAATTAGCTGAAGATAACTGATAAATATTAGTTAAGCCTAATAAAACAAATATACTCAAATTAAACATGGGCCCAATTTTTTTACTATTGGAATAATTCCTCTAGCGGATTGTTGCGATACTTCCATTCCGGTAACGACTGTTGCGCTTCCAAAATATAAATTTTTGAGACGACTAGTAACTATCGAAATAAAATGTATATAATTTTTGAAGAATCTGTTTTACAACTTGGCATCGTTGCATTACGTGTGTCGCCACCGAAGCTGAACCAATCACGTTTAATGTGTGTAGGAAAATTTGCTTTAAAATACATTAATATATATTTTATTTGTAGATAATCCGGAATAAGTAATGGCAACTCCTTTAACGATGAAACTATTAACCGATAAATTATTAATAATGAATTCAATCATTGGTAATCCACAGTAACACTTACTTTTCATGCAGATTTGTTTTTTCCCCAAAAGGACTTGTATTAATGTAACTACGCTCATATATGCCAATAAAATAACTTAGTCCATGAAATAACATGTTTAACAGTTATCTCATATTGCCGCTAGATAAAGGTTTTGTATTAATTAAGAATATATTTAAGACATTCTTGTATTTAATTACTGTATCTTAACTTTATTCACGAAAGAACAGTAAAACGCTTTACTATACTGTAACAAATGATAAAATGCAAATTAAAAAGCATCACTATAACAATTTATATTTTTTGGGTCTAAATATGCCATTATAAAAATTTTGCTAACATTCCGGCTATGGATGTAAACTATAAAATATTTTTCATTAATATTTGCATGTGTAAAACAAATTTATTACGTTTTGATTCACAGTACTAACTACGTTTCACAACTACAGATTTTCTTGCAAAATTGATTTCGTTATGCATTTTATGTTTCAGCAGTTTCGTATAATATCTAACATGATATTCTTAGCACTTCTATCAGTTTTCACCTACCAACTTATCTTTGTTTAGATGATTTTTTTCATAGATATGTAAACGTCTTGCTAATTTGATATTTGGTAACAATTTTACATTCCTTTGTTAATTATATTTATATTGAACCACGCGCGAGTGTATTTTAAGTTTCCTACATCATACAAAGGATTATAGACAAATATGAGTGTAGAGGAATGGCGATTCCGGAAGCTACCTAGCTGTCGGATTCATTTCGACACTTCATGGACCGATTCCGGTATACAATTCCGCTATCGAGTATTCGAAAATTGGCTCTAGGCATTCCTATAGTGGAATGGCGTCTTTCCTCCAGAGGAATAATTCCGGTTGTTTCAATAATTGGGCCCCAGGTAGAGTTAAACGGCGACCCGAAACTAGCAATAAATGACAAACGGGCGGCCCCAAGACTCGGGGGAGCGCTGCGTCGCAGTGAAATCACGTCCCCCCCTCCCTCCTTCTACTACGACTTCTCCATCTGGAGTACCATTACTCGAAACAGGCGAGAAAGCCCAATCTTCTCCTCTCGTGGTCTTGGGTTAGCAGTACTCCACCCATGTGTATGACAACACACATGCCGGTATGGAAGATAGGCACATTGGAAAAGCCAATAATACATTTTTGTAAACCTTTCACTATTGATTACATAGGTTGGGAACATTTAAGATTCGCAATTTTTACTTGTATATAAAATTATGGCAGTATCATTCGATAATGAAGCTTATATTGGCAGTGTTTATTCCCGAGAAATTCACCCCGAATTCTGCTATTTTTCACGATGTTAGTGCATAATGTTTGCACCAAATATCTTGTTCCCTAATGATATAATGTTAGCTAAAAAAAATTGTGTATTTAGAAATGTAGTGAAAATGTTTTTAAAAAACATTGGCCGGGTTTTTTCGTCTAATTATCTGATGATACAGTAGTACTTTTAACGTTGTGTTCAAACGTATTTTGGTAACATTTTGATAACCATTTTACATAAAATTTTCTCGCAAAATATTTTGTAGCAACGAATGATTTTATTCGATGGACTGTATAAGTGACGATAGCTCACCGCCGAACAAAATCGCGCACAAAAAACATATTCATTAATGTAACCTGCAAGTGTTTCACTTTAAATTGCTATGGATATTTAACGAGGAACCTATGTTAGTTGTGTCAGCTTGAACGTACAAATATAAACAGCCATATTTTAAACCTGTAAATGTAAGAGTAAAATAGCATTATAATAAGGTTCTGAAAAATTTATTACACCAAACTTCTGGAGCTTTTTGTATTGCATTTATTGTACGTAACATTTTGTTTTTCTTTGTGCACTATAAATCGAAAGTTTATATTGGGGTTTAAAAGTGTGTAAGTAAGACAAGGCTGCTGCCTCAACTTCGCCACCAAACATAAGACTCATAAATAAATAGTATTCCTCGAAATTTTTCTTTACCTCTAATTTTAAAAAGTAATTTCTTTTCCCCGGGCATAGTAATGACTAATGTAATGGTTTATAATTTAGAATGTACATATTTGGTGAAGTGCAAATAGAGCTGTTATACCTCAAAAAATACGTAAGACTTAAAAATAAAATTTTTATTCAGAAGAAACAAGTAACAGGTATGTTAACATAATTGTTCAGTAAGTTACTTTTACGTTATATGAAAAGCATGTGGTTATTTACGTAAACGGTTTAAAGAACAAATAGCCTTACAAAACTGTTGTGGACAGAAAATTTAAAAAATTACTTAAATCAGGTGACTCTTATAAATCAACTAAGTTACGTTTCCACTGCATAGCAAAAACTGTTTTTTTTTTGTTTCCACATTAAAAAAAAGTTTTAAATGGAATATGGAAAGACATTGTGGAAGGCTTTGGTAAGTAATTCGTGCTCGAGAACGCTGTTCTTCAGTTATGTAACGCGCGTGTAGAAGCAGTATTTTTATAGTGTGTTAATTTTCCTCGCATACCTCACTCTTCTTGAAGAGTTTGTCTTATGTGTTATGTGTATTCTTATGTGTACTGTTGTGTGTCAGGTGTGCGTGATACCAGAATTTACCTACACTGACTTATATTTCCATCTACACGTGCCTATACCATGTATGCATGTATGTTTCCAACCAACAACATTTCCGACATAGCCATCTGACAACACCAAATAAGGTACTGAATCAGATGTAACATTTTCAGTCTTTCAAAGTTTTTAAATAATCCTGAATGAATTTTTTAAATCGTTATATCCAAGCATTTAAAACGTTTCTAAATTTTTTACGTACGAAAAAAACCTTTGTTTGTAANATTTTTTAAATCGTTATATCCAAGCATTTAAAACGTTTCTAAATTTTTTACGTACGAAAAAAACCTTTGTTTGTAAACAGGATGTAAACGACCCTAAATAATCTGGAGTTGTAATTTTTATCACTGATTGAAAAATAGCAGCCGTCTGGTTCGAAAGTATTTTAATGTANGTGTTCTGCATCATTAGCAGAGTGGAAATATAAGATTTTCAATTAATTTTTTTTATTTTTACAGGAAACCCTATAGCACAAAAAACATATTCATTAATGTAACCTGCAAGTGTTTCACTTTAAATTTCTAGGGATATTTAACGAGGAACCTGTGTTACTTGTGTTAGCTTGAACGTACAAATATAAACTGCCATATTTTAAATCTGTAAACGTAAGAGTAAAATANCTGTAAATGTAAGAGTAAAATAGCATTATAATAAGGTTCTGAAAAATTTATTACACCAAACTTCTGGAGCTTTTTGTATTGCATTTATTGTACGTAACATTTTGTTTTTCTTTGTGCACTATAAATCGAAAGTTTATATTGGGGTTTAAAAGTGTGTAAGTAAGACAAGGCTGCTGCCTCAACTTCGCCACCAAACATAAGACTCATAAATAAATAGTATTCCTCGAAATTTTTCTTTACCTCTAATTTTAAAAAGTAATTTCTTTTCCCCGGGCATAGTAATGACTAATGTAATGGTTTATAATTTAGAATGTACATATTTGGTGAAGTGCAAATAGAGCTGTTATACCTCAAAAAATACGTAAGACTTAAAAATAAAATTTTTATTCAGAAGAAACAAGTAACAGGTATGTTAACATAATTGTTCAGTAAGTTACTTTTACGTTATATGAAAAGCATGTGGTTATTTACGTAAACGGTTTAAAGAACAAATAGCCTTACAAAACTGTTGTGGACAGAAAATTAAAAAAATTACTTAAATCAGGTGACTCTTATAAATCAACTAAGTTACGTTTCCACTGCATAGCAAAAACGGTTTTTTTTTTTCCACATTTAAAAAAAGTTTTAAATGGAATATGGAAAGACATTGTGGAAGGCTTTGGTAAGTAATTCGTGCTCGAGAACGCTGTTCTTCAGTTATGTAACGCACGTGTAGAAGCATTATTTTTATAGTGTGTTAATTTTCCTCGTATACCTCACTCTTCTTGAAGAGTTGGTCTTATGTGTTATATGTATTCTTATGTGTACTGTTGTGTGTCAGGTGTGCGTGATACCAGAATTTACCTACACTGACTTATATTTGCATCTACACGTGCCTATACCATGTATGCATGTATGTTTCCAACCAACAACATTTCCGACATAGCCATCTGACAACACCAAATAAGGTACTGAATCAGATGTAACATTTTCAGTCTTTCAAAGTTTTTAAATAAGCCTGAATGCATTTTTTAAATCGTTATATCCAAGCATTTAAAACGTTTCTAAATTTTTTACGTACGAAAAAAACCTTTGTTTGTAAACAGGATGTAAACGACCCTAAATAATCTGGAGTTGTAATTTTTATCACTGATTGAAAAATAGCAGCCGTCTGGTTCGAAAGTATTTTAATGTGAAATGAAAGAATATATTACTTATCTTGTCGTTGAATAAAAATACAACGAAATTAGTGAATTAACCAATAAGACTGTAAATGACAAAATATTTGATCCTTCTCTAGTAACTTTGTGGGCCAGTATTGTACAATAAAAGCAGAGGGTGTGTTTGCTGAAGACAGTAAAGATTGTCTAAAAATTAACAAACAGTAGTCCTACATGTAATGCTGAAAATAAAATATATACACTTGCGAGATACTTCGTGAAGCTTCCATAAGGCATTAAGAATTAAAAGAAAAGGGTCTGATGATCAGTTCGGGATTGCAACAATTCTTACGTAAACCTTAAATTAAAAGATAGAAAAAAATTAATTTTTATTTAGAATGTTTTGAAAGATATTATTAAACATTTAATACGTAATGAAAAAAATGTGATTGCTGTCTTTACTTCCATACGAAATTTTTTGGTTTTCTTGGTATAATACAGCAATTCGCTTATTTCCTTCATGCTAACCTTCACACATGGAGTCTGTTACCGAACCACAGCAGGAATGGCGGCCATGGCTATGCTCCGTAACATGCATACCCAACTGGCCACATTCCGATACCTCTACAATGCGCAGAATGAGCAAACAAGAAGTTCCTACCCCTACAAGAAGTCGCATCTGTGTGGAGCCTGCGTCATTCTACTTCCGGCCAATCTTCTGCACTGACTGCAACGAGGCCAGGAGCACGAGTTCTTTAGGCGATGACATCACTTTGGCGGCAAATTGTTGAATATTAGGTTAGGAATTTGGAAGGAGGCCGTTATTAGTGGTGACATGCATCTAGAAGTAGTGTATGCTACCTTTTTTAGTCTGCTTTCACTTGGTCGCAACACACTTGGCAGCGCACCTAAACCAGACTGCACAACAAGTAGTGACACTCGTGCTGGCCAGACTATTAATCACCCTCATCCTGTCCCTTTTCCCTAGCATCACATTGTAGTCGCTTCAAATGCTTGTCCGACAATTTCCGTACAGTCAGACTGTTGATGTGGACTATTCGACGCATTTTATTCCAGTGGACATAAGATTACAGCTCGAAATGAAAATAACGCGTATTTAGTTTCTCTTAGAACAGAGTATGTAATATTTACTTTAGAAGTAAATAGTTACGTATATGTTCTTACATAAAAAAATATACTTGAAGTTATTTTCAATTGTGGCTTATTACAAAAACAAATTGAAAATTTCACAAAAATATTATTGAAATCAGTATATAATATGTTTACAATACTTTCAGGCTATAACACTATGACATTTATAAAATTACGTACATTACTCTATCTCACATAATACACTGAAGAGCCAAAAAAACTGGTACACCTGCCTAATATCGTGTAGGCCTTCGGCTCCGAAAGCCCATATCAATGATGGTACGTTGAATAGTTCGCACGCTGGCACTTGTTGATGCCCCAGCATTGAAATCTGCGCCAATTTGAGAAAGGGTTGCACGTCTGTCACGTTTATTTATTCTCGTCAGTCGTTGTTTGTCCCGTTGTTTCACGATCTTTTTCCGGCCGCACTGATGTCGAAGATTTGATGTTTTACCGGATTCCCGATATTCACGGTACACTCGTGAAATGGTCGTACGGGAAAATCCAAATTGTAACGCTACCTCGGATATGCAATGTCCCATCTCTCGTGCACCGACTATAACACCACTTTAAAGCTCACTTAAATCTTGATAACCTGCCATTGCAGCAGCAGTAACCGATCCAGCATCTTTGCCAGACGCTTGTTGTCTTATTTAGGCCCTGCCGACCGCATCGAGTTACTCTGATTGGTTCAGTACCTCTGTTATTTGCATACGCACGCCTATACCAGTTTTTTGGCTCTTCAGTGTACAATCTATACAAGAAATACAGTTTATTTTATTTTAAATTATGACAGCTGCATTAGTATAATTTGGTATACTATGCATTGGTTGTGCAGATAGTTGCAGCTCTACGAAGAAAGTGAGTTCGAAGAAGACTAGAAAAAATTATATATATATATATATATATATATTTTAAATTTTTTTTTCATAAATTGCGTGAACGATAAGATAATAATTTTATTAATCGTTAACAAATATTATTCTTTTTCAATCACATTTTCATCGATTTTACACTAACCATTCCTTTCAAATGTCATTTTATAGACAAGTAAATACATTACAATTTTTGTTGTGTGCTGTACCTACATTTTATTGTGTTTTAGGCATGAAAACCTCCATAATTGTAAGTTTACAGTAATTACAGAATCAAATTTAAGTTTCAAATAGAGGTAAGCGAAATGTGTGTGATTTACATAATGAAAGGATATTTTTTTTGGCTGCATGATGANCATACACCTGCAATGTTTGGTTGCTCATGATCGCATTAGTTGCATCACTGTAATTTTTCTAGGCAGTGGAAAATGCTCGTGGCGATAGCCAGAGACACAGGTAGACACGCGCCCCCTCCGCCTCTGCAGGTAGACAGGTGCTCAGAACTCTTCCAACTGTTCACAACCCATTGCCAGGCCTGTTATTGCTCACATCATCACCTCACCCTCCCTGTTCACTCCTCTTTCAACATCTACACGTAGTTCTACTTACTACCACTGTGCTACGAAGGCAGCAGCTACCTAGGTATATTATAGTTTTTTTATACTTCCAAGATTGTGCAGTTATTTGTCATGTTTTTGTTACTGCGATTAATTTATATGAAATTATACATTAATATCTTTGTCTGATTGCAAAAAAAAGTTCTATTTGACATTATTTTAAACTTTAAAAATTAGTAATTGAGTCAACAGGTGTAATATGTATTGTAAATTATTTTCATAAACTTAACTTTTAGCACACCTATAATATGTTATGCAAATATTTTCTCAGATACAAGCATAGAAAAAAACTGCTAGTTTGATTAGATGAAGTTTTTTTTAGTAAAACTAACTTTGTAATTCATTCAGAGAAGAAAAACGCACATTCTTAAGTAAAAATGGAAATTTTAGTTTTAAATTAATTAATTTAACCATTAAATAAACTTACTACTGTGACGTGTTTTACACTGAAAAAAATATGAACACTTATCTTTCATATGAAACTCAAGCCATATTTTTCTAACGATTTTGGAAATCTGTACAGTACTTTTTAAAGTGTTCTGCATTTACTGTGTTGATGACTGCATCACTATAAGGAGATCCACTTTACTTCTACCTTAAGTAACACTAGAATAGACACCATGTTGAAACAACTGGACCTAAGATTTTACAGAAAAGTAATATTTTCCGCTTTTTTTTTTTTGGTTCTGTAATAGCGTCGGTGGTCAAAGAACTCAACGCAGTGACAGTGAATGGCACTTATTACATTGCATTAAGATATTCTATTATTTGTAATATATCACATATAATAATTTCCTTATTTCTTATGTATTGGCAAAGTAAACCCTTACTAACAGTCTTTCGGGACACGGGACACTTCACGTCTGCTAACTGCATGAATCCGTAAATAAGCCTACGATATAGAGACTTGTAAAATTTATTTTCACCGTGGTGAAATTTCACTTAACTTTGCCAAAGTTAAAGCTTTGTTTATATTAAGTACATTTTTAACCTACTTTCAGAAGAAAAGATAGGTGTATGAGAGTAATTTCTAGTCTGTGTGTCTGTATGTGTGTAGGTTTGCCTAGGTGTTTGTGCATGTGTGTCCAAACTCCCTCCCTCCCCCAGCACCTTTTTCAAAGTCTAAAATTTTTGAAACCGTGAACATCATTTCACCAAACTCGTAACACATATTGTACTTAATACGGACATCCTACTTTAGTAGCCGTAGATCACGCTGTGTGCTTATTTCCAGAACGGCGGCTATTTTAGAATTTAGGGCGCTATGTTATATCTCAGAAAATATTCAACCGATTAAAACCAAATTAGGTACTTTGACAGTGCATCACGTAAGCGTTGAACTTAGAAGGCGATCATGTAAGTGGTCCGCAATTTTATAAGATACCACTGCATCAAAATAAATATTTTACAATATATTTCGAGAATTTATAGACCGATTTCTGCTATATTTGGCATTTAAGCAACCCTATTGTAGACCATATAAGTATTTGTAAATTAAATGGATACGAATCTTCTTTAAAAAATTGTGGCCATATAAATATTTNATTGTAGACCATATAAGTATTTGTAAATTAAATGGATACGAATCTTCTTTAAAAAATTGTGGCCATATAAATATTAAATTTTTATTTTCTGTATACTATGCCGTTTTAAAATTTTCAACCGAACATCGTAAGCTAAAATAATATCAACTTCGTGGATAAAAACTGTTAATTTGTAGCCTCCTTTGTCGGACATTTTCTAAGAAAGTGTCAGATAATAAATACATGATACGCTTACTGGTTCTACAATCTTCTTTTTTAATTTATCCGAAACATGGTAATTAGCACAGAATACTGCAAAAGAAATTATGGTGAATAATGATGTTGACTACAATTAGAGCACAAAAATCACACCTACAAGAAAAAAGATATTATTCCTTATCTCCAAGCAGCAGTCAGAGAATAACAAATGTAGTAAATAATTAAAAAAGTTAAAACGTGTCGGAGACAATTATTTAGAGCATGAGGGGAAAATATGTCGATACGCCTTCTGAATAACTAATAGTGAATAAAATTGGGAAATATAAAATGTTAGTGCACCGTTCCCTTTTAATCACGTTTGCAAACAAAAACGACACAATAAATAGTGTGTAATTTTTTATAGGACTTCATTTATTTAAGCTCTATATTTCGCAGAATTCAAAATTTAATAATCTCTCAAATTCAGTCCTTAAGTCACATAAATGTGTAATTCGCATTATTATATTTTACAAGAATGTTTATACAGATAAAATTTATGAAGTATAAGTTTTAATAAGGTCAACTATGAAAACATTCTTATAGAAATATGAAATAAACAAANATTGTAGACCATATAAGTATTTGTAAATTAAATGGATACGAATCTTCTTTAAAAAATTGTGGCCATATAAATATTTAATTTTTATTTTCTGTATACTATGCCGTTTTAAAATTTTCAACCGAACATCGTAAGCTAAAATAATATCAACTTCGTGGATAAAAACTGTTAATTTGTAGCCTCCTTTGTCGGACATTTTCTAAGAAAGTGTCAGATAATAAATACATGATACACTTACTGGTTCTACAATCTTCTTTTTTAATTTATCCGAAACATGGTAATTAGCACAGAATACTGCAAAAGAAATTATGGTGAATAATGATGTTGGCTACAATTAGAGCACAAAAATCACACCTACAAGAAAAAAGATATTATTCCTTATCTCCAAGCAGCAGTCAGAGAATAACAAATGTAGTAAATAATTAAAAAAGTTAAAACGTGTCGGAGACAATTATTTAGAGCATGAGGGGAAAATATGTCGATACGCCTTCTGAATAACTAATAGTGAATAAAATTGGGAAATATAAAATGTTAGTGCACCGTTCCCTTTTAATCACGTTTGCAAACAAAAACGACACAATAAATAGTGTGTAATTTTNGTTAGTGCACCGTTCCCTTTTAATCACGTTTGCAAACAAAAACGACACAATAAATAGTGTGTAATTTTTTATAGGACTTCATTTATTTAAGCTCTATATTTCGCAGAATTCAAAATTTAATAATCTCTCAAATTCAGTCCTTAAGTCACATAAATGTTTAATTCGCATTATTATATTTTACAAGAATGTTTATAAAGATAAAATTTATGAAGTATAAGTTTTAATAAGGTCAACTATGAAAACATTCTTATAGAAATATGAAATAAACAAANAGATAAAATTTATGAAGTATAAGTTTTAATAAGGTCAACTATGAAAACATTCTTATAGAAATATGAAATAAACAAACGACAACAGTGACCTTTAAGGCATTTATAACGTTGGTGTCTTATTTTGTAAGCTAAAATGACACAGTCCAGGCAATGTCATAAAATAATTTAAGGCGAAGAAGAGGTTGATATTTTACAGCTTTAAATGCCATCATTGCCATGTCTTTCTCCTCATTCGATTCTGTAACGTTTGTGGTCAGAAGGAGCAAGGCATTAGCGACTTCTCCAAATAAACAATATTAAGTCTAAAAATTAAAGCTTTTCAATAATAATATTGTATAGGTTTTCAGTAAGACTTTCTTTTGGCAACAAAGAACAAGGTGAAAAAAGCCAAAGAGCGAGGAAATTTTTATGAGCTATTGCATTACACATATTTTTAATGTTAAATTTCAATCTATAAAAAGTGGCAATATTATTAGCAGTAAACTTTCCTTTATCGCACACGTTATTTTATGATTCCTTATCAGCCTCAGATGCCACGTGTATACGTGTATAGGTGAGGTTAAATACAAGCCTGTGCCATATTTTCGATTTATTGGAAACTTTACTTCTATAATTGTCGTCACTGCTAAGACTAATTTCTGTGAAACATTCTAAAATTAATAAAACATATTTTTAATAATGAATATTAATAAACTTTATTTACTAACACCAATAGCTTCAATTAATATAGCCATCACGGACGAAATCTGGGAAATTTCATGCAAGAGGTAGATAGAATCAAGAATATTTTTTTCCGATTTTTATCTCGAAAATCTATGAAGGAAGGTTCCTAAATTGTGCAATAAAAGTAATTCCAAAAACGCAAGTGGAAAACGTGGGAATGTACGTGTTCNTGAAGGAAGGTTCCTAAATTGTGCAATAAAAGTAATTCCAAAAACGCAAGTGGAAAACGTGGGAATGTACGTGTTCTTTTAGTGTATGTTGCAACTGATAAGTCAAAAGATGCAGTGTAATCATTGAAAGAAATGAAGGTATCGTGGTCCCACACCGAAGAACATTAATATTAGCCTTTGTNAAAGATGCAGTGTAATCATTGAAAGAAATGAAGGTATCGTGGTCCCACACCGAAGAACATTAATATTAGCCTTTGTATCAAAAAGGCGCTAAAGTAAAAACGCAGTGAGCAGAAAGATGCAAGGGTTATTTCGACACACATTTTCTGTACGTCAGCAACTTTGACAGAAACGTGTACAGAACCAATGTACACTGAAGAGCCGAAAAAAACTGGTACACCTGCCTAATATCGTGTACGGCCCCCACGAGCATGCAGAAGTGCCGCAAGACGACGTGGCATGGACTCAACAAATGTATGAAGGTAAGCAGGAGGCAATTCACACCATGAATCCTGCAGGGCAGTCCACAAATCCATAGGAGTGCGAGNAATGTATGAAGGTAAGCAGGAGGCAATTCACACCATGAATCCTGCAGGGCAGTCCACAAATCCATAGGAGTGCGAAACTGTGGAGATCTCTTCTGAACAGCACGTTGCAAGGTATCCCAGATATGCTCAATAAGGTTCATGTATGGTGATTTAGGTGGCCAATGGAAATATCTTAAGTCAGTAGAGTGTTCCTGGAGACACTCGGTAGCAACTCTCGACGTGTGGGGTGTCGCATTGTCCTACTGGAATTGTCCACGTCCGTCGGAATGCACANGAGTGCGAGGCGGTGGAGATCTCTTCTGAACAGCACGTTGCAAGGCATCCCAGATATGCTCAATAAGGTTCATGTATGGTGATTTAGGTGGCCAATGGAAATTTCTTAAGTCAGTAGAGTGTTCCTGGAGACACTCGGTAGCAACTCTCGACGTGTGGGGTGTCGCATTGTCCTACTGGAATTGTCCACGTCCGTCGGAATGGACAATGGACATGAATGGGTGCAGGTGATCGGACAGGATGCTCACGTATCTNCATGAATGGGTGCAGGTGATCGGACAGGATGCTCACGTATCTGTCACCTGTCAGAGTCGTATCTAGACGTTATCAGGGGTCCCATTTCACATTAATTGGACACGCCCCATACCATGACAGAGCCTCCACCAGCTTGAAAAGTCTCCCCTGTTGTGTAGGGTCTATGGATTCATGAGGATGTCTCCATACCCGTACACGTCCATCCGCTCGATGCAACTGGAAACGAGACTCGTCAGACCAGGCAACGTGTTTCCAGTCATCAACAGTCCAGTGGTGGTGTTGGCAGGCCCACGCGAGGCGTAAAGCTTTGTGTCGTGCAGTCAACAACGGTACACGAGTTGGCCTTCGGCTCCGAAAGCCCACATAAATGATGGTCCGTTGAATAGTTCGCACGCTGGCACTTGTTGATGCCCCAGAATTGAAATCTGTGCCAATTTGAGAAAGGGTTGCACGTCTGTCACGTTTAATGATTCTCGTCAGTCGTCGTTTGTCCCGTTCGTTTACGATCTTTTTCCGGCCGCAGCGATGTCAAAGATTTGATGTTTTAACAGATTCCCGATACTCACGGTACACTCGTGAAATTGTCGTACGTGAAAATCCACATTTTATCGCTACCTCGGAGTTTCTGTGTACCATCTCTCGTGCGCCGACTGTAACACCACGTTCAAATTCACTTAAAGCTTGATAACCTGCCATTGCAGCAGCAGTAACCGATCTAGCAACTTTGACAGACGCTTGTTGTCTTATATAGGTGCTGCTGACCGCATCGCGTTACTGTGATTGGTTCAATATGTCTGTTATTTGCATACTTCCTCACGCCTATTTAAGTTTTTTTGGCTCTCCGGTGTAAAAAATCTGAATAAAAGTGGAAATACGTAGCAAATAAAATAACCCCTACAAAATTATGACTACACCACACACTCGTATTTGGAGGGCGGTGTAATAGGAGAATGCAGTAAATTACTGTTTAATATTTATTGCAATATCAGTCGTCCAAATTTTATTAATGGTAGGTCTTGAACATGTGGGTTTAGAAGCCCCCATTNGTCAGTCGTCGTTTGTCCCGTTCGTTTACGATCTTTTTCCGGCCGCAGCGATGTCAAAGATTTGATGTTTTAACATATTCCCGATACTCACGGTACACTCGTGAAATTGTCGTACGTGAAAATCCACATTTTATCGCTACCTCGGAGATTCTGTGTACCATCTCTCGTGCGCCGACTGTAACACCACGTTCAAATTCACTTAAAGCTTGATAACCTGCCATTGCAGCAGCAGTAACCGATCTAGCAATTTTGACAGACGCTTGTTGTCTTATATAGGTGCTGCTGACCGCATCGCGTTACTGTGATTGGTTCAATATGTCTGTTATTTGCATACTTCCTCACGCCTATTTAAGTTTTTTTGGCTCTCCGGTGTAAAACATCTGAATAAAAGTGGAAATACGTAGCAAATAAAATAACCCCTACAAAATTATTACTACACCACACACTCGTATTTGGAGGGCGGTGTAATAGGAGAATGCAGTAAATTACTGTTTAATATTTATTGCAATATCAGTCGTCCAAATTTTATTAATGGTAGGTCTTGAACATGTGGGTTTAGAAGCCCCCATTATTACTCATGATAAGTGTACTGAATGTGGTGGAAATATGCTAAACCATTTTTCATGTTATGTGTACTGATTTTACATATAGTAATGCATATGATAGCTAATTAGGTCAGAGTGAGGGGAGTACTACTTCAGATTTTTAATTTCCAAATTCAGCAATTGTAGTACCCATGCCCTGTTCATTATGATTGTTCTTCTAATAAGCAACACATTGTTATATCATTTTGGAATTTTGTCACGTTCAAATTAACCAGAGATACTTCAAATATATTTCAGCCCCTAGTAAATTTTACAAATGGTTTACCTTTCCGTGGTACAACTTCCATTATTTGTGTTATAAGTTGGTTACAGACCACTTGAATCATTCAAATCTATTGCAGAGGAAGACATGCATGCGTAATACAAAGAAGTAGGCACATGTGTGCACTGTAAAATTTTCTGTATTTCTACAAAGAATTCTTTGTAAACTTGTTGCCAAAATTATTTTTGTAACACTACAGGTGAAACAGAGCAAATTTTAGGGAGTGTTGATGTGGAATGTATAAAACTGATCATATACTGCAGTTCATATAAGTGCACAAAATTCTGACAGACAATGAGACTAACCTCCCTAGTATGTAAATAGTAAATGCTTTCAGCTGTGAAGTACTGTTTCCACTGATGAGTTATGGCAGGATATATGTTTCTAAGTTGGTGAAACTGATGACGGCTATGGAAAAAAATAGTACTCAGAACTAAAAGTTTTAGTTCAAAACTTTATTTATACATACAAATTTTTGGTAAAAATTACGTTTTTAAAATATTGTACAATTTTTGGCTTTTAGCGAACCGGTTTTAAAACATGCTTAGCAATTATGACAGAGCATGCGGGCATTTCCTTTAAGTGAAACGTTTCCTGCTACGTGAAAGCAATTGTGAATGTGATCTCTTTCATCACGTTCGTGCGATTAAATTGCTGATTTTGGAATATTTATCAGTAGTTTAATATTTTTTTATTTGCTTTCATTACGCGTATTTGGTTGTAGGGATACGATTTTTGTGTTTTTTCGTGCGTTAAATGTTATATTATAAGCACGTGTATGGCTTGGACAGCCATTTCCTGTGCCGTCGTGAAGAGCCACAATTTATTTCCTTTCTGAAGTAAGTTTGTTTTTTGAGGAAATCCGTGAAGTGTTGTATTTATTGAACGATTCTGCAAATAAATTATTTTGTACGAGTGGCAGAGTTCAAGGCTGTGTTCAAGGATTGCCATAGAACATGCGTTCAAGAGTTGTGAATATGAATTACATAAAGTACGTGAGTATGTTTTGTAAATAGCGTATTTCGAAACAGTCATTACAATGTCTATAACGTACGTGGTCTAAAAAACCACCAGTTCAAATTTTTTGTAGTGTAAAAATTACTTGTTGTTTATATGGAAAATCAAGAGTGCAATGTTAACTAAGCAAAAAAAAAAAAATTTACTTTTACAAAGTGTGTTTATTACTCTCATTGGTAATAATAGCAACCTATATATCACGTTCTGTTCTTTTGGTGTAGTTAAAACTTTCCAGTTCATAATCATTTGAATGTCACTTCCGTACGCATTTTGTTAATTTGCAATCCGTGAAATCACTGTCGATCATGTCTGACTGCTTTACATTCGGGTTTGCATTCTTGAGTTATGAAATAGCGGATTAAATGAGTTAAAACCTAGGGTGGCCAAGCATACTACTTTTCGCACGACAGTAATTTTTTAAAGCACTGTCTTGCGTGATACGAAAGGCAAATAAAGTTATGAAATGCCCTTCTTTAGCCAAGCGTCCTGGGAAAATTCCTGCTTTTTACACACAAACAACCAATGAAAGTTCATATTATTTTCACATACAATGNCTGAAGTAAGTTTGTTTTTTGAGGAAATCCGTGAAGTGTTGTATTTATTGAACGATTCTGCAAATAAATTATTTTTTACGACTGGCAGAGTTCAAGGCAGTGTTCAAGGATTGCCATAGAACATGCGTTCAAGAGTTGTGAATATGAATTACATAAAGTACGTGAGTGTGTTTTGTAAATAGCGTATTTCGAAACAGTCATTACAATGTCTATAACGTACGTGGTCTAAAAAACCACCAGTTCAAATTTTTTGTAGTGTAAAAATTACATGTTGTTTATATGGAAAATCAAGAGTGCAATGCTAACTAAGCAAAAAAAAAAAAAATTACTTTTACAAAGTGTGTTTATTACTCTCATTGGTAATAATAGCAACCTATATATCACGTTCTGTTCTTTTGGTGTAGTTAAAACTTTCCAGTTCATAATCATTTGAATGTCACTTCCGTACGCATTTTGTTAATTTGCAATCCGTGAAATCACTGTCGATCATGTCTGACTGCTTTACATTCGGGTTTGCATTCTTGAGTTATGAAATGGCGGATTAAATGAGTTAAAACCTAGGGTGGCCAAGCATACTACTTTTCGCACGACAGTAATTTTTTAAAGCACTGTCTTGCGTGATACG
Source organism: Clitarchus hookeri (assembly GCA_002778355.1). Lineage (NCBI taxonomy): Eukaryota > Metazoa > Arthropoda > Insecta > Phasmatodea > Phasmatidae > Clitarchus > Clitarchus hookeri. Next base: position 424,611 of record NQII01001357.1, read on the forward strand.
AAAGGCAAATAAAGTTATGAAATGCCCTTCTTTAACCAAGCGTCCTGGGAAAATTCCTGCTTTTTACACACAAACAACCAATGAAAGTTCATATTATTTTCACATACAATGNCCAAGCGTCCTGGGAAAATTCCTGCTTTTTACACACAAACAACCAATGAAAGTTCATATTATTTTCACATACAATGACTTTTATGAACTGATTTATAAAATAATCATTTGCAGCTTGCCATTCATTCAAATGTAAAATATATTTTAAAGATATAGAAAAGTAAAACTGTTCATCTTGGGTCTGTTAACAATTAAACTGTAATAATTATTTTAATTTACACCCATATATATTTTCTCTACCTTTATTTAAAGTGCTGTCATTCCAAGAAGTTAATCATATTCGTTTTCTTATCAATCACATTTATTATAACAAGTGTCCTACTTCATGTATTAAAAAATCTGGTCACCCTAGTTAGTCGTAACGTTTTTATTTTATTTCTTCTACATATATCAAAACTCCACAGTCTATAAGCACGAATTAAAAAGTCGTGTCAAAACTGTTACTGTTTCGACATTTTTTTCTGTAGCTTGAAACACTGAAACCCGTGTAAATACTAAAGAAAAAAATAATTTGCTCTTATGTACGACTGAATTTTCTCGAGTGATTAATATTAACCTGTGTAAACACGAATCTGACATGTCTATTAATATCTCCTAATTGTTTATCATGTATGAAAGAATAACGAATTAATAAAATAAAAATATTTGCAAGTAATATTTTATGCCTTACTAATAACGTTTTCCAAAAGTATAATTTTACTGAACGTAGTAATTTATTTCTATATTCACGAAAGGGATAATGTACATTTAAAACGAATGTACAGGAACTACTTGAAAAACTAGGACATTTGGAATGTGGAGGTAAACGACAAATACAGGATCACATTGAAAATCCCTAAAACAAATTGTACTTACTAAACTTAACTTATGATACAGAAATATACGTACACACATCTAACTAATGAGCCTACTCTCGTCTATAAAAGTAATTATAATGAAGTTCTTAAAAGCTTAGATATCTAGTAGGACTTGACGTCTCGTTGACAGCGATACCATAAGAGATAGAACCAGAAACAGATGTAACAGTAGTGAGACGATTACAAATATACACGTGCCTTACCCGAGACTCGAACCCAGAAAGCCTCTATCATAAGCTAGCGTTTAACCAAATGCTTTACGGAGGTACGATTCAGAGCATCAACTTCAGATGTAATCAGCCTTATGTTTTGAAAGATGGGGTTTACTAACCTTAAACGTTTACAGGGATATCTGTTTGAAAATAAGAGCAACTTAAAATACGTAAATTTTCACGGGTTACCTTAGCGCTACTTGATTTAAGAATTTGGTGGAAATATGTTGATTGATTCGCGAGATATGGCATAATACACTTTATTTTCTTATTATGTCAGACAGTAAAACTTTGCTTAAAACAGGGCTCTGTATAAAAGGTTTCAAAAAGAGACTGTCAAAATATAAAGCTCTTATGAAATTGGTTAAAATGTTTGATAGATATGACAAACTTATCAAAATTATTTATCTGGCCGTCATTTTGAAAATCACTTTAAGAAACTATTTAAATAATGTAAATTTGCATGACCTACTGCAGCACTGCTGGTGTGCAAAATTTAGTGGTAGTTAGTTGAATCGTTCCGAAATCATGGCAATATTTTACAAAAAGGCCGGCAAAAGAGAGTTTACCCGCGTAATTGATGCTTCAAATGGATTCTGTCAGTATACAAATCTTGGTTGAATTTAGTTGAATGATTTAATATATTTAACATACAAATTTTTATTATTTATCTTAAAGCTTTCAAAAAAGAACTGCTGTACATAAAACATGTTAGTTTACTTACATGTTGGGAATCGGTTGATTGGTCCCCGAGATATGATATTAAACCTACATTTTTTCATGTAGCGATCACCATAAAATGTGGACAAAATAATTATTCTGTAGCACATTCGATGATTGTCATAGATACTACCAGCATATTAAGTTTGGCGAACATATGGCATACTAAGCCAAAATATTTTCACATTTATTGTTTTCAAAATATGTTGNCAGCATATTAAGTTTGGCGAACATATGGCATACTAAGCCAAAATATTTTCACATTTATTGTTTTCAAAATATGTTACTAACCACTTAAGTCATATATATTTAAAAGTAGTATAATTATACACTGTCTCACAAGTGTTACGGGAATTGTAAATTGGTTTCCCGAGATAGGACATAAAAGTTTAATTTTGCGTGTGGTGACATCTTCAAAATTGGTGGGGAAAAGAGATTATGCATTGGCTCATTAGATGTTTGAATAGATACTGCCTGTTAAAAAGTTAAGAATTGGTTACATAGTTTAGTAGATACAGCATACTAATCTGAAATGTTGATATATCCACAGTTATAAAAATATGTGCCTGGTCTACCACAGTAAAACATGTTTGCCAAATTTGGTAGGAATATGTTTATATTTTCCAGAGAAATGACGTAGAAACATAATTTTTTGGTGTGGGGCTATCTTACAAAATGGCGGAAAATTATGCTCTGTATACACATTTGATACTTGTAATAGATACTGCCAGCATACAAGTTTTGCAGATATAGGTTACCAAGATAAAAAACTTACATTGTCGCCATTTTGAAAATAAATGTCTGATCCACTTAAAACATACTAGTTTACATGGTCTGCTGTAGTGCTGCTAGTTTTACAAATTTGGTAGGAATCTGTTGATTTTTCGAAAAATATGGTGTTAACATATTGTACTGTTTTATGTGATGCTATCTTACAAAATAGCGGAAGAAAGAGTCCTTGTGTAGACACATTTGACAGTTATAATATATACTGCGGGCATTAAAAGTTTAAGTGAAATTGTTTACATGGTTTTCTAAGTTTAGTGTAATAAACTGAAATGTTTGCATTGCCTTCATATTGGANTTTAAGTGAAATTGTTTACATGGTTTTCTAAGTTTAGTGTAATAAACTGAAATGTTTGCATTGCCTTCATATTGGAAAATATGTGTCTGCCCCACTTAAAACCAACACATTTTCATGGCCTACCGTAGTATTATTTGTCTGCCAAATTGGATAAGAATAGATGAATTGTTTCCCAAGGTAAGAAAAAACTTTATTTCTCCACGTTATGCTATCTTATAAACTAGCGAACAAAAGTTGCTACGTGTTGGCATATATAGTTAGAATGAGTAACAATGTTTAGAAATATTAAAAATAATTAATCCATTTCAAGCACGAATGTGACAATTTTTATAACAGAAAAAGAAGTGCATAAAATATATTACAAAAATATTTGTAAATATGCATTATTAACAATTAATGTTCTTATTTAATGTATTGCTAAGTGAGAAGTTTTTTTGCCAAATCGGTTTTTTGAATCATCCGAAAAGGAAATGTGCTTTAACTTTGATTAAAATAATTATTTTTTACCTTATATTTAAATATAAAATTTAAAAATTCTTGTAAACAATTTTTTATATTTACAAACTATTTTCTTTCCTCTTACATAGACAACTTATAATTGTATATTCTTGCAATTTTAGTACTGTCTGTAAAACCATTTAATGAATCTGTATGTTGCACAGTCAAGTGCAGTGCTTCAATGTAAGCACACTGAAAAAATGTTTCTGCCACGTTTATGGGTCCAGTTATAGCCTGTATTTTATGTCCTATATATTCTAAGTTAGTTGAGAGCAGTAAGATGTAAATGGGAATGCAGAATGCAAATGCAGAAAACACGATATTTACAGCGTTATTGCATATTTGAATAGGTTCTTCCCAATCTTGCTTGTTTTGATAGCGAGGAGACTAGCATTAGACGAGAGGGTTCTAGCTGCGACGCGCGGGGGCGGCACTCTCCACTGACCGCCCCACGCACTTGTACATTCAGTTACCCGCAGTGTTTGTTTACGCACGACTGGTTTTTGTTTTGATTCGGCCATAATAACGACAATGCCGCCAGTGGAAAAGAACATCGAGAGTTTAATGGAATCTTGGATTAGACGTTACCCAGGCCAGTTTACAACTGATGGCGATGTGATTTTCTGCAAGGTTCGTGCCAACTTCTTCAAAAAAGTATCAGATTGATCAACACGTAAATACTGCTTCCCACGTAGCAGCAAGAAATAAATCTTCAACAAGTCGTCAACCACTGCTGACTAAATTTAAGCCTTCTACTTTGGCTTCTACAAAGAAAACAGAATTTAATAAAGATTTATGTGAGTTGTTTATTAGTTGCAATATTCCATTTCCTCAACTGAATAACCCAGTATGCCACCATATCTCAAGAAACATTGCACAAATCAGATAGTTCCTGGAGAATCTACGATTAGGAAAAACTACCTATCAGGTATCTACGAAGATGTGTTAAGTGAAATTCACACAAATTTTTCGAACAATTTGCTCTGAATTTCAGCTGATGAAATAACAGATTAATGCGGACAATATATAGCAAATTTGATAGTTGGAAAATTATCAAAGCAACCCTCTAATCCCCACTTGGTTGCCTGTAAGGCCCTAGAAAAAACGAACCATTTAACTACTGCCCGGTTCATAAATGATTCCATAAAATCATCGTTTCCTGATTCTTCCAGGGACGAAAAAATCTGTGTCTTTGTTTCTGACGCTGCTCCTTATATGGTTAAAGCTGCTCAAGCTCTGCAAGTGTTTTATCCAAAACTACTGCGTATTACCTGTTTGGCCCATGTATTTCATCGACTTGCAGAAGAGATAAGGAAAGAGTTCGGGAATGTCAATAAATTGATTTCCTCTACAAAGAAATTATTTCTAAAAGCACCATCGCGGGTACAAGCTTAAAAAGAGCAGCTGCCAAATATAGCACTACCCCCAGAACCTGTAATTACGCGATAGTGTACCTGGTTGAAGGCTGTATTGTTTTATGCTGAGAACTTTGAGGCCATAAAACAAGTGGCTGGTCAATTTGGCAGTTCAGAGGCCATTGCAATTCATTCAAGCAAGCTAGAATTTGAAGACGCTTTCATCAAACAGAATATCACACTCATTACTACACATTTCAGCAACATACCCAACGCCATAGAGAAGTTGGAAACAAAATACCTTCCACTCTTCAAGGCCCTATATATACTGGAGAAAATGATCGAACCNACGCCATAGAGAAGTTGGAAACAAAATACCTTCCACTCTTCAAGGCCCTATATATACTGGAGAAAATGATCGAACCGACTGACACACTTCCTAATTCACTATCTGAAAAGATCCGTGGAAAATGAAACGCTGTTCTGCGTAAAAATCCGGGTATTGAAGCAATCAAGGAGATTAATGCGTATATCAACGGCACAGATCACACCCTGCCAAAAGAGATAACTGAAGAAATGGCGTCAAATTTCAAATTCTGTCCAGTGACGTCGGCTGATGTGGAAAGGTCATTTTCGGCTTGCAAATTAATATTAGGCAATAAACGTCACAAATTTGCTCTAGAAAATTTGGAAAAGTACGTGATAGTGTATTGTCACAAGAATTATGCCTAATATTGAGATTAATTTGCTACATGATAGGTACTTAACATAATTTGTTAAATTATATAACTGATTTATTGCTTGTNTAATATTGAGATTAATTTGCTACATGATAGGTACTTAACATAATTTGTTAAATTATATAACTGATTTATTGCTTGTTATTATTTAATTGTTGCTGATTAAAGAAAATAATACCAAAATATAAATGAACCTTGGCATTTTTGTTGTGCATATTTTGTGCATATTCAGGACTTTTTAAAAGCATATTTGCATGCATATTTTGGCATTTTGTTAGTTCATATAATCCGATGTCTAATTATTATGAGGGAAAAACTTAGTCAATTATGAAGTCAGAGCAGGTATTTAATTTAACTGTTATGATATACATTAAATATAAGTTATCGGCGAGGGAGGTGTTAATCAATTGAAACATATGACTAACCTAAATGATACAGTCGCCGGAGGCTAAGTGTTAGTCGGAAGGCGACTAGCGGCACGCCAAACTACATATTAATGGCTTCATCTCAGCGAGGGTCCGCAGACACAGACTGACAGACANGGCGACTAGCGGCACGCCAAACTACATATTAATGGCTTCATCTCAGCGAGGGTCCGCAGACACAGACTGACAGACAGACGGACCCCGTACAAAGTGTTGCCAAGTATTATATAGTTTCTGGTGGCCTAATTTCCCCANACAGACTGACAGACAGACGGACCCCGTACAAAGTGTTGCCAAGTATTATATAGTTTCTGGTGGCCTAATTTCCCCAAATCCCGTGCCGCAAGGAGGGGAGCTCCGCTGGCGCTTCGCTATGTTTAATAAACTATTATTACTGTAATGTGTTTTGGATTCTTCGCCTGGCCTGGATACCAATGCGTCACTGCAGTTTGCTAGGCTTGGCCGCCTTTACTGAATCTTAACAATACATTGCTTAAACTCCTGCAATTTTAGAATATCTCACCGTTCTTGTTTGGTTTGGCCTGTAGTTAGAAGATTTTGCAACTGCACTGCGCTAACTGAGAATATTTCCTCATGTCTTTTTCCGAATCGTGACGTTGCCGAACTTTCTATATTTTTACAGTCTGCAGGTTTTTTAAACATACTTACAAAGCGGATGATTGGAGCACCTTATTTTATCTACGTTTACGTCCTCACACGACCAAGTAAGTAAACTTCTCGAATAGGATCTGGAGTCTCCGTCTCTTATGAAACTGCTGCATTTCCCCATACATTTCGCCACTACTTAGAAAACCATTGNTAGGATCTGGAGTCTCCGTCTCTTATGAAACTGCTGCATTTCCCCATACATTTCGCCACTACTTAGAAAACCATTGGCAATAATGTCCGCTTTCATCGCTGTACAACTGTAAAAGTTGTAACTTTAATAACATGTGTTGCTTGGATGGGATTTCAGCTACTGGCTCGATTACTCAGTGCACAATTTTTGTTTTTCTGTCCTGGAAACAACACTTTCCCTACATGAAATCCGACTATGGAAGTAAACAATTAAGAAGAANATTTTTGTTTTTCTGTCCTGGAAACAACACTTTCCCTACATGAAATCCGACTATGGAAGTAAACAATTAAGAAGAAAGTGAAAATACTAACAGAAATATAGTGATTTTTAAGGCAGTTCACAATAGTTGCCCCCTGATCAAACATTCGTGTGAAAGGGGAAGGACGGGACACAATAAATAATGGAAGGTTATAACGGATCACAATTAATATCAACGTACAGCTTCTGAAAAATTTTAAACGCGTTACCACAGATTGTCGACGCTACTCAGCCATCGCTGGAAATCCTACTTCCACACAGAACCTGAAGTTATCACGCCGGGTTTCAGTGCATTATTTGCTGTGCAATTTTAAATAAAAGAACATTTTTACGCAATTATGCGAGTAAAATTTTCATTTATAGCACTTTCAAATGAAGAAGTGTTTGAGCCCCCAGCCATTCGTTTCGCAGGCTCCCACAATTATTTATTTTATTAGTGTAATGCCAAATTAATATAATACGAATATCATAGACGCACCTTACCCGAGACTCGAACCCGGGATCCCTTGCATCAAAAGCAAGCGCATAACTAAATGGGAATTCAGGTACTGTCTCATGCGGTATAACATTTGTATGTAAATAATACTTTATACAAACTTTTTTTTTCAAAATACACATGCATACATTCTTTAAAAACCACAATGTTCTAACTGTAAAACTGTGGCTTGTGGCACGCCACTCCTTCAGGAAGAATTTCTGGCCAGCAATTAGCTCAATGGATTCCTTTTTGATCAACCCCTGCAAATGTNATTTCTGGCCAGCAATTAGCTCAATGGATTCCTTTTTGATCAACCCCTGCAAATGTCTCTGTGCAATGTGGGTCTAACACACAATCTCGGGAAATACGTATTTGCGACAAGCAGTTAGAAATTTGTGTGATAGTTTATCATCATTGAATGATTTTAAGTAATTAACCTTTGTTTTCAGTTTTTTATATGCTCGTCTTTGCTTTCTTGGAATAAATAAACAATCATAATGTTGCCAACGGAGTACTGAAATCACCATATTTCAATTCACGTTTTTTCCTTAAAAACTTTTGTGGTGTTCGTACGTAATTCGGCAAACATGTGTGGCTAGTTCGATAAGATATTTGCCCTGTTTTTAAGACTTTTGACATGCTGCTTGAAGCAAAGGTAATTAACACCCCAATAGCATTTGCCCCCACATATGCTTAAAATTTGTTGGGGTTTGATTACTTAAGTATTGCAAATTCTCATGAGACATGAAAATAAACTTACGAGAAAATATTGGTTTAAGCGAAACGTTGTTGTATTTTAATTAATTATTTATTTTAAGTAATTGTGCAAGGCAGGGCCGTCAACAGAAATTTCGAGGCCCTCTTCCCAGGCGTCTTCTTCCGCTTGAACCAAAATGTTTCATCCTCTTTTCTCATAAATCCTTTTATCTATTTAATTAAAGCGTAGTGTTTGATGTCAGAGGCAAAAACATTTCTACCACTAAATAAGAAAATCATTCATATTTTACACTTAGTATTTGTGAAATTCATTGGCAGTTTTCTAAAAGCTTAACCTAATTTAAATTGTTATTTTTATTTTTATGTTTTTAATTAATGCTTTTTAATTTTTAAAAATTGTAGTAGTTTTTATGTAATTTTACAATAACNTTTTATTTTTATGTTTTTAATTAATGCTTTTTAATTTTTAAAAATTGTAGTAGTTTTTATGTAATTTTACAATAACATTTAAATATATTCCAGAGTTTACTGCATTATCGTAATTTAAAATTCAACATTTATCTAAATTATTACAATTCTAAAAAAAAGTTATATTTCAAAAAAGTTTTAAAATTATTCAAATTATAAAAACGGAGAGAAACCCAGAAGAAACCTAACGCTGGAAAACATTTCAAAGTGTTAAAGACTTTCAAATAAATATTGTATCTGTGTGAGTGTAAATAAATGAAATTAAGTTTTTAATAATTTAACAAAACCAAATAAAATGCTTTAAGTCGCTGGAATGTAAAACATTAGTTTTTAAAAGTATAAAAGTTAGATGCTAACTGGGTTTTATGTTTGAATCTGTATCAAAAGCCTAACTTTGGTATTAGCAAAATCTCTAATTACATTATAAACGTTAATGTTGTTGACCAATTCATGCTTAATTGAAAGCATTACCAAACCATTCAGTCTATTGTCCAGCATTGTCCATCATAACAATTTTTTTGCAAGGTTCATTTTGCTAAATAAGCGTTCACCTTCTGCAACGGTCACAGGTAGGAATAAAAAAAATTCTTAAACCTAAACAAACGTAAGGGAAACTCCCTCCAAGTAAGGATTATAAATATAATTTAGCAATTTAGAAGAATAAATAAATATTGAATATAAGAACTTCTTAACCGTACACTTGAAAACTGCTTTCAGATACACTATTTCATCTGCAAATGCATACTGGAAGACCTTACGATATTTTTCAAGTAGTACGCTACACTTTACCTTGATTTCATTAGTGATAAAATTTTTTATAGTATAAATAGAGAAAAAAAGGGGGGGAGGGGGTATAAAAAATTACGTTCAAACTTTTGAATCTTTGATTTAGTTAAGGTATGATTATGTCTAAAATGGGTAAAAATAATTGTCTTTTAAAACTACCTTCTGGACGCTGATGTTAGGTGTGGTTTCTTTTTTATCCCCTGGTCTTCGTCTTTGTCGTTCTTATTTAAACTCAGTTGACATATACGTAGCAGCCGCAAACACCTTACATCCGGATAGAGTTTTAGTCTAATTATCTATTAAAATTTGTATTTCTTNTTTTATTTTTATGTTTTTAATTAATGCTTTTTAATTTTTAAAAATTGTAGTAGTTTTTATGTAATTTTACAATAAAATTTAAATATATTCCAGAGTTTACTGCATTATCGTAATTTAAAATTCAACATTTATCTAAATTATTACAATTCTAAAAAAAAGTTATATTTCAAAAAAAGTTTTAAAATTATTCAAATTATAAAAACGGAGAGAAACCCAGAAGAAACCTAACGCTGGAAAACATTTCAAAGTGTTAAAGACTTTCAAATAAATATTGTATCTGTGTGAGTGTAAATAAATGAAATTAAGTTTTTAATAATTTAACAAAACCAAATAAAATGCTTTAAGTCGCTGGAATGTAAAACATTAGTTTTTAAAAGTATAAAAGTTAGATGCTAACTGGGTTTTATGTTTGAATCTGTATCAAAAGCCTAACTTTGGTATTAGCAAAATCTCTAATTACATTATAAACGTTAATGTTGTTGACCAATTCATGCTTAATTGAAAGCATTACCAAACCATTCAGTCTATTGTCCAGCATTGTCCATCATAACAATTTTTTTGCAAGGTTCATTTTGCTAAATAAGCGTTCACCTTCTGCAACGGTCACAGGTAGGAATAAAAAAAATTCTTAAACCTAAACAAACGTAAGGGAAACTCCCTCCAAGTAAGGATTATAAATATAATTTAGCAATTTAGAAGAATAAATAAATATTGAATATAAGAACTTCTTAACCGTACACTTGAAAACTGCTTTCAGATACACTATTTCATCTGCAAATGCATACTGGAAGACCTTACGATATTTTTCAAGTAGTACGCTACACTTTACCTTGATTTCATTAGTGATAAAATTTTTTATAGTATAAATAGAGAAAAAAAAGGGGGGAGGGGGTATAAAAAATTACGTTCAAACTTTTGAATCTTTGATTTAGTTAAGGTATGATTATGTCTAAAATGGGTAAAAATAATTGTCTTTTAAAACTACCTTCTGGACTGACGCTGATGGTAGGTGTGGTTTCTTTTTTATCCCCTGGTCTTCGTCTTTGTCGTTCTTATTTAAACTCAGTTGAAATATACGTAGCAGCCGCAAACACCTTACATCCGGATAGAGTTTTAGTCTAATTATCTATTAAAATTTGTATTTCTTNATATACGTAGCAGCCGCAAACACCTTACATCCGGATAGAGTTTTAGTCTAATTATCTATTAAAATTTGTATTTCTTTCGATAAATCATTATTATTTTCTGCTACTATACCAATAGGTAGAGTTCTTGATTGCAAAATAAGATTTCTTCGTTCAGAACCCTCGAGGATATTGATCGAAAAGGATGCCATTAATAGGCTCTTGAAGGCACAAAATTAATCTCGCAAACCTATTGATTCTGAGTGGGATTCATTTGTTAAGTTATCGTCTCCTTGTGGGTCAAGAAGTTCGCTTAAAGCACCCAGGACACTTTGGAGATGTCTCGCTAAGGACGAACAGCCGTTTTTCTTGAACTCCACCCTGCGTCAGATTCTTTGTGTAAAGTACAACCAGTTTTTTTTTGTGTCATCATCCTCCGTCTGTTGGGACTTGCGCTGAATTAGCTGCATAATCGATTAACGCAGACAAAAAATGTTACTGCATCTGTGCAACATGGTGTAGAATGAACTCCAACCAAGCTAAGCCAATGTGCTGCACAAGGAAAGTACGTTATCGAACTGTTATTTTCCTTCATGTGTACTTGAACGCCTTGAAATTTGCCAGGCATGTTGCTTCTGTTTCCGATGATTTAGCTTGGGTTGTTAGGCCAGATGACTCTTCTTGGCTATCAGTATAAATGTCACCAGATCCGCAAATATTGCCAGACACTGATGATTGTTGTTGAGTATCGTCTTCATTTCTTTCTACTGTTGGAGATGAATGTTCCTGAATCTCAGCAGCTTAAATGTGTGTATCTAACTGTGATTATTGTTCATTTTGATGAGTATGTTCTTCATTACTTTCTGATGTAGAAGACTCCAGAATCTCGGTAGCTGAATTTTGTGTATCTAGTTTTGGTCTCCTTTCGATGAAAATGAGCAGAGAATTTTTATTTTTCTGCATCTTATTTCTTTTGATATTTTCTGTATTTTCTTTTCAGGGCAAATTATTTGTATCGGTTAATTTATTCCACTTGAAAATGAGCAATAGGCTAATTATTTCAAAATGGCGTGAAATTTTCAATTTTCTTCTGTAATTTTTTACTCTCACGGAAATTTGTATAAAGTTAAAAAATATATTTGATGAACTTGCTGCATGCTTTAGCTTCAAATCGAACTGAAGCCCACGCACATGGCAGTTGCGGTACCCGGGACCGTCTCCCGCTCTAGAGGTCACAAGTGTTAGCTGATTAAAATGCGAATTCCATTAATCGATTCAGACTCTTGGTCAAACGTAAATAAAACATTACATGTGTTTTCTTTAAAAAAAAAGCTGCTGTCGTAAATTTCCCCTTTATTTGAAAACGATGCCAAATATCTACACATCCTTAATTAAAATTTTGTCGCAAATAACACCCACACTGGCTAGTGAAAACTGCAACAAACGCGGTTAACATTTGCGGAATGTAGAGGCGTAGAGCGGATGAAAGTATTCGCGTAACTGAAGTACGGGTTCACGTTTAGATGGCGTACGGACGGGCCCAACGGACGAGCGATGTGAGTACACGGAAAAATAACAAAGGTTTCCTCTTAATTTTTAAGGCAGTGGATATACCACTTACAGCGAGCAGGAGCAATAGGCGAAACGCTGTTTGCTATGTAGGTAAACGAGTAGAGGCCGTACCTAAAAATTCAACTGACAGCTCACAAGCGCCTCAAGATTTGACGTTTGAAAATAAAGTGCAATACACATTAAGAAATGAAACCTTATCAAACTTGTATTGTTCCGGTATGAAGTATTTATAAGCCCAATTACGAATCCGAATCACAAAACCAGGGAATATGTAAGTGTGCACATGTATTAATTAGATTTTTTCATACTGTAGGCTACATTGATTTGTTCAGGTAAACTTTATTCTGTCCACTGATTTGTACAGCGTATGGGCAATTGGTTCTGCTGTGCCTGTGACCATAACTGTTAAATATGAGTAAATTCCAGAGCAACAGACGGTGTGCACAGCGCCCGGCACTGGTTTTTATTCAGCCACAAAGCCACCTTAGGCATTTTAACCACTTCAGTCGTTAGAGTAATCCATGCTGTGCACACCGGCCAGATCCCATCAAAGTCTGGAGCCAGACTATAATATGGCACTACCGTCCTTTTATTGGCTGCAGGTAAACAGTTGTTCGTTAACTAACGTTGCTAAAATATTTTTTTTTACGTTGTCTCTTAGCTTTAAGGTTTAAGTCAAGTGGGAGGTAGTGTGAATCTCTGTCGCCCAGAGCGCACTGCCAAATTATTTGTAAATACTTCCTAACCATCCGCTAGATGGCACCGCAGTCGCATTCCCTCCGCCCCCCTTATTCATAGACAGCTTGTCTTCCATTCACAGAACCACGGAGTGTCTTTGAGCAGCCCAGGTCTTCAGCCCGCCTCTCTAATGACAAAGGGAGGTTGGCTCGCCCAGTTTGAGTAANATTCACAGAACCACGGAGTGTCTTTGAGCAGCCCAGGTCTTCAGCCCGCCTCTCTAATGACAAAGGGAGGTTGGCTCGCCCAGTTTGAGTAACGGTACATTGAGTGGTAAGCACTGACGACACTATGGCGCAGAGACTGGCCATTGGAGACTGCAGCTAAGGGTAAGACTTGTATCTAATACTCATTTGCCGTTGGTGCNAACGGTACATTGAGTGGTAAGCACTGACGTCACTATGGCGCAGAGACTGGCCATTGGAGACTGCAGCTAAGGGTAATACTTGTATCTAATACTCATTTGCCGTTGGTGCAGCTAATGTTTTGCAATATATATAAAAAATATTCTTTTCTTTGATATATTTATATTGCTGTCACGGAAGATATTTATATAAAAACAAAATCGTCATTAGCTTATTTAAGAAAAAGTTAGATGAACATCGCGTTTCATGCTCATGGAATCATTCCGCAGAATATACTCCTGGAATTAGCTGAAGATAACTGGTGCATATTAATCAAGCCAAATAAAACAAATACACTCAAATTATATATATACAAATCTGTGGGCATATACAGTCACATCCACGAAAAACGATATACTAAGAAAAATCCACTTTAATGTGTGATTGTGGTTCACACCAACAATAAACTAGCGAATTTCCTGTTTATACGAGCGTAATACCGCAAGTAATTGCAACACGGATATGGCATTGGAAATAANATAAACTAGCGAATTTCCTGTTTATACGAGCGTAATACCGCAAGTAATTGCAACACGGATATGGCATTGGAAATACAAACAGCATACTCAATAATGTAAAAACGCTCAGGTATAATTATGTGTTGACAACGAAACAGGGGCCCAATTTTTTAAACTATTGAAATAAAATCTCTTAGTGGATTTTTCCGATACTTCCATTCCGGTAACGAGTGTTGCGATGCCAAAATATGAATTTTTGTGACTACTAGTAACTGTCTAAATTAAATGTATAAGATTTTTGAAGAATCGATTTTTCAACTTGGCATTGTTGCATTTCGTGTGTCGTCAGCGAAGATGAAACAATCACGTTAAATATGTTGTAATGGGAAAGTTTGTTTAAAATACATTAACATCTATTTTATTCATTTGTAAATAATCCTGAATAAATAAATGCAACTACCTTAAAAAATAAGCTATCTACAGTGGCCACGAAAATATAAAATGATATATTATAAATAATTAAGTCAGACATTGGTAATCCACAGGAACTCTTATTTTTCATGCAGATTTGTTTTTTATTNATAAACTAGCGAATTTCCTGTTTATACGAGCGTAATACCGCAAGTAATTGCAACACGGATATGGCATTGGAAATAAAAACAGCATACTAAATAATGTAAAAACGCTGAGGTATAATTATGTGTTGACAACGAAACAGGGGCCCAATTTTTTAAACTATTGAAATACAATCTCTTAGTGGATTTTTCCGATACTTCCATTCCGGTAACGAGTGTTGCGATGCAAAAATATGAATTTTTGTGACTACTAGTAACTGTCTAAATTAAATGTATAAGATTTTTGAAGAATCGATTTTACAACTTGGCATCGTTGCATTTCGTGTGTCGTCAGCGAAGATGAAACAATCACGTTAAATCTGTTGTAATGGGAAAGTTTGTTTAAAATACATTAACATCTATTTTATTAATTTGTAAATAATCCTGAATAAGTAAATGCAACTACCTTAAAAAAATAAACTATCTACAGTGGCCACGAAAATATAAAATTATATATTATAAATAATTAAGTCAGACATTGGTAATCCACAGGAACTCTTATTTTTCATGCAGATTTGTTTTTTATTAAAATAACTTGTATTGGCGAAATTATGCTAATATTTGCCAATAAAATAACTTAGCCCATGAAAGAACATGTTAAAGAGTTAACTCATTACCGCTAGATATAGGTTTAGTATTAATTAAGAATATATTTAAGAAACTTCTATATTTTAATTAATTTATCGTAACTTTATTCACGAAAGAGCAGTTAAACGGTTTACCATACTGTAACAAATAATAAAATGCAAATAGAAAAGCAACACTATAACAATTTATATTTTTCTGGTGTAAATATACCATTTCAAAATTGTTGCTAACATTCCGGCTATAGCTTTAAACTACAAAGAATTTGTATTGTTATTTGCATTTCTAAAACAAATTGATTACGTTTTGATTCACAGAACTAGCAACTACAGCTTTTCTTGTAAAATTGATTTCGTTATGTATTTTATGTTTCAGCAGTTTCGTATAATATATCACATGATATTCTTAACAGTTCTATCTGTTTTCACCAACAAACTTAACTTTGTTTACGTGATTTTTGATATATATGTAAACGCCTTGATAATTTGATATTTGGTAACAGTTTTTCTCTATTTTGTTATTTATATTTACATGAAACCACGCGCGAGTGTATTTTCAAGTTCCCTACATCATACAAAGTATTATAGACAATTTGTAGAGGAATGGCGATTCCGGCTGCTGCCTAGATGTCAGATTCATTTCGACACTTCATGGATCGATTCCGGTATACAATTCCGCTATCGAGTGTTCAAAAATTGGCTCTAGGCATTCCGATAGCGGAATGACGTCTTTCCTCTAGAGGAATAATTCCGATAGTTTCAATAATTTGGCCCCACGTTGGATTAAACCGCGGTCCGTAACTAGCAATAAATAACACACGCGCGGCCCCAAGACACGGGGGAGCGCTGCGTCACAGTGACATCACGTGCCACCCTCCGGAGTACCGTTACTCGAAACAGTTGAGAAAGCCCAACTTACTCCTCTCGTGGTCTTGGGTTAGCAGTACTGTGCCCATGTGTATGACAACACACATTCCAGTATGGAAGATAGGCACATTGGAAAAGCTAATAATACTTTTTGTAAACCTTTCACTGTCGATTACATAGGTTAGGAGCATTTAAGATTCGCTATTTTTACTTATATGTGAAATTATGGCAATAAAAATGTACATTTATTTAAATACACTGATTGAGGTGTGTCAAACGGCATGTAAGTTGCTGTTGAGTAAACATGAACGAATCGAATGCGTTTTCATTAGATAATGGAACTTATATTGGCAGTGTTTATTTCCGGGAAATTTACCAAGAATTCTGTTATTTTTCACGATGTTAGTGCATAATGTTTGCACCAAATATCTTGTTCCGTAATTATATAATGTTAGCAAAAAATATTTAATTTAGAAATGTAGTTAAAAGGTTTTAAAAAACATTGGCAGGGTTTTTTAAATCTAATTATCTGCTGATGCAGTAGCACTTCTAACGTTGTGTTAGTACGAATTTTGGTAATATTTTTATATGTATTTTACATAAAATTGTCCGCAAAACCTTTCGTAGAAATGAATGACTTTATTTGATGGACTGTATAAGGGACGATAGCGCCCTACTGGGTAAAATCGTGCACAAAAAAATATTTATTCATGTAACCTGCAAGTGTTACACTGTAAATTGCTAGGGATATTTAACGAGAAACCTATGTTATATGTGGTAGCTTGAACGTACAAATATAAACTGCCATATTTTAAATCATTAAATGTAAGAGTAAAATAGCATTATAATAAGGTTTTGAAATATTTATCACTACAAACTTCTGGAGCTTTTGTATTGCATTAAGTGTACATAACACTTTGTTTTTCTCTAATTATTATAAATCGAAAGTTTATATTGGGGTTTAAAAGTAAGTAAAAGTAAGACAAGGCTGCTGCCTCAACTTCGCCACCAAACAAAAGACATATAAATAAATAGTATTCCTTGTAATTTTTGTTAACTTCTAATTTTAAAAAACTAATTTTTTTTGACCTGGGCATAGTAATGAGTAACTAATGTCATGGTTTATAATTTACAATTTACATATTTGCTGAAGTGCAAATGGAGCTGTTATGTCTCAAAAAATACGTCAGACTTTAATATAATTTTTTTTTTCGAAGGAACACGTAACAGGTTACTACTTTCAAGTATGTTAACATATTTTCTCAGTAAGTTACTTTAACGTTATATGACAAGCAGGCGGTTATTTACCTAAGCGGTTTAAAGAACCAATAGTCTTACAAAACTTTTGTAGACAGAAAATTTAAAATTTTACTTAAATCAGGTGACTCTTATAAATAAACTAAGTTACGTTTTCACTGCCTAGCAAAAACTGCATTTTGTTTTGTTTCCACATTTTTCAAAAGTTTTAAATGGAATTTGGAAAGACTTTGTGGAAGTCTTTGGTAAGTAATTCGTGCTCGAGAATGCTGATCTTGAGTTATGTAACGCGCGGGAAGAAGCAGTATTTGTATAGCATGCTTATTTTCTTCGCATACCTCACTCTTCTTGAAGAGGTAGTCTTATGTGGTATGTGTATTCTTATGTGTACTGTTACGTGTGTCAGGTGTGCGCGATACCAGTATTTACCTACGTGAACCTATATTTTCATCTATACTTACGTATACCATGTATGCATGTATGTTTACAACCAACAACATATCCGATATAGCCACCTGACAACACCAAATTAGGTACTGAATCAAATGTAACATTTTCAGTCTTTCAAAGTTTTTAAATAAGCCTAAAGGAATTTTTTAAATAGTTATATCGAAGCATTTAAAACGTGTCTTGAATTTTGAACGTACGAAAAAAAACATTTGTTTGTAAACAGAAAGTAAATAGTCCTTAATAATATGGAGTTGAAATTTTCTCGCTGATTGTAAAACAGCAGCCGCCTGGTTCGAAAGTATTTTAATGTGAAATGAGAGAATTAATTACTCATTTTGTCGAGGAATAAAAATACAACTAAATAAGTGAATGAACCAGCAAGACTCTGACATGTGATGCATTAGGCGTATTAGAGCGGCGCTGTCCCACAACCCACCCCCTTCCCGTAAAGTATAACCCGTGTAGGGACTTAGAGAGACACGTGTCACTTCCAGTCACCGCAGGGGAAGGTCAAGCCGAGAAGGATGCGCGTGCCGACTATAACACGTGTCACTGATGCCTAGTCCACCCCCCTTCATCCACCCATCCCCTACGCCTCTAACAAGCCCGTGAGATCTGTTGAGCGCCGAGATATCACGAGATAGAGAAACGCAGTTTGCCTAAATTCAGAAAAAATGCACTGCGAAGGAATAATCTGACAAGTTTTGAAAAATCACCACC
Source organism: Clitarchus hookeri (assembly GCA_002778355.1). Classification (NCBI taxonomy): domain Eukaryota; kingdom Metazoa; phylum Arthropoda; class Insecta; order Phasmatodea; family Phasmatidae; genus Clitarchus; species Clitarchus hookeri. The sequence goes on from NQII01001357.1 coordinate 443,285, forward strand.
TCCCCCCCCCTAGCGAATCACAGGACAATGATATGCACCGAGAAATAGCTGACAGAGTACACTAGGGAAGAGGTGCCACCTTTCCCCCCCCCCCCAACCTTCAGGAACCAGGGCAC
>NQII01001357.1:443469-529881 GCA_002778355.1 Clitarchus hookeri
TCAGGAACCAGGGCACATGTTTTGAAGGGCATTGTTCTGCTTTCTATCACCACATCCCCCTCCCCCAACAAGGCGACACGTGCCGACAATTAGGTGGGGGGGAAGCTAGCGAGCATATAAGCCCCTTGCGAGGAAGGTGTGGAGGGTTTCGGTCAGTTCTTCATTACCGCACATAGATGTCTGTTCTTTATCGCCGCGCAGAGTCACTTCTTCATTACCAAGCCAAGAGGTTAGTTAAGTCAGTTCTAGAGTACCGCACAGAGAGTTAGGCCGGGAGATCGGACTCCCGGCCCCGTCCATCAGTAGGACAGTTCATTATCACCCCGCCGAGGGAAGAGTTGCATCAAGGAATCGCGAGAAGACGTGAGCACGAGCCCGACAGCCATCCAGTGAGACGACACCAAAAGCAGGCCTTTGTCCAAGGCCTACCACTTCACCGGAGCTCATCCCCAGATGACAGCTTACCAGCAACCACAGCAGAGATAAGTATACAGTCGCCATCCAGAGAAGCCCCCCTCCACCACGAAGTCGTACACAGTTAATACGAGTAGCCAGAATAGAGTACCACACCTGGGAAGTGTTGCTCTACGTTGTTTTTTGTTCAAACTCGAGACAATATATTCGTCCTTCAAAATGAAACAGCAAAAGACTACCTTATTGAAAACCCCTCAACCTTCTAGGCACTTTATAGTCTATGCCTGGAGGAATTAACTACGACACTATAAGTCACCCTGTATTCTCCACAGGTGGGGTAAAGCGCATGTTACATTGGCTTCCCCAACCAAATAGCGTCAACTGTATATTAAAAAAGGTTTGATCCTTCTGTAGTAACTTTGTGTGCCAGTACTGTACAATAAAAGCAGAGGGTGTTTTTGCTGAAGACAGTAAAAATTTTCTTAAAATTAACACACAGTACATGTAACCCTGAAANAGAGGGTGTTTTTGCTGAAGACAGTAAAAATTTTCTTAAAATTAACACACAGTACATGTAACCCTGAAAATATAATATATACACTTGCGACCTATACTTCGTGAAGCTTCCGTAAGGCACTAAGAATTAAAAGAAAAGGGTCTAATGATCAGTTCGGGATTGTAACCATTCTTACGTAAAACTTAAATTAAAATATCGAAAAAAATTAGTTTTTGTTTTGAGTGATTTAAAAAGATTATCAAAGATTTAATACATAATGAAAAAAAAATTATGATTGTTGTCATTATTTCCATACGAATTTTTTTGGTTTTCTTGGTATCATACAGCAATTCGTATATTTCCTTCATTNGATTGTTGTCATTATTTCCATACGAATTTTTTTGGTTTTCTTGGTATCATACAGCAATTCGTATATTTCCTTCATTCTGACCTTCACACATGGAGTCTGTTACCATACCACAACAAGAATGGCGCCCATGGCTATGCTCCTCGACATGCACACTCAACTGACCACATTCCGATACCTCTACAATGCGCAGAATGAGCAAACAAGAAGTTCCTATCCTTGCAAGAAGTAGCATCTGTGTGGAGTTTGCGTCATTCTACTTCCGGCCAATCTTCTACACTGACTGCAACGAGGCCAGGAGCATGAGTTCTTTATGCGATGACGTCACGTTGGCGGCAGTTTTTTTTAACATTAGATTAGGAGTTTGGAAGGAGGCAGTTATTAGTGGTGACATGCAGCTAGAAGTAGGGTATGTTACCTTTTTTAGTGTGTAAAATCTTTCAAGGAGCTATATTTAACGAAGGTAAGGTGATGGGCATCGGCTGATTTTAGTTGTTCCGGGTTGAAGGTTGTCCATATAATTTATGATACATCACTAGACACTGGATGTCAGAAAGGTGCACTTGTTCGTGAAGTAGAATAAACTGTAAATTACAAAATGTTGAATTTCCTATAAACTGTATGACAATAAGTAACAACAATTTTGCAATATGTAGGGCTGAGACCAACTACGCTCCTTTGTTTCTCCGCTATTATTTTTGTAATTATAACTCTTTGGATATGGATTTACTGTAATTGTATTAATTTGAAAACATTTGGTATAGTGCAGCAAAATTTCATTTAATATTTTTTTTTCTAATTTTTTTCGACTCAACATCTCACAATAAATTCATATCACTTGCTGTTTACGTCAGCCAGTGTCTGGGAAGGGACGAGGTGAGTCACCCCAGACCGCGCATAATCGGAGTTCGCGGCCAGTCCGAGCTCCAGTCCGTAAAATAGTTATAGTATCACAAATGTGTTGAACTGTGCGTAAATAGAATTGTAAAGGAGCAACGAATTCGATTTTGTGTTTGTCTAGTTTGCGTTTTCTCATAGCGATTGCGACAAAAAAAAACCCTGCCCATTGGATAACATTGAGTGTCCACTCTGTACTAGTACTCTATACATTCTATGCATACACGCAGGGGGAGGGGGGGAAGGCATACCTTAGCCCTGGTTGATAAAATAAACGCAATAACACAACATTGGCAAAATTGCAGCGACGCAAGAAAGTGAACTCTGAAAACTTTAGGCACNAAATAAACGCAATAACACAACATTGGCAAAATTGCAGCGACGCAAGAAAGTGAACTCTGAAAACTTTAGGCACCATTATAAAAGTTTCTTACAACTTTTTTAAACAGTCACCTACCTAAAAATTTCAGAGTTTGATATTTTGCATCGACGCGATTTTTGCCACTTTTGCGTTATTGCAATTTTTATAAACCAGCCCTTAGCCTTGCCTTCTCGGCAGCTCCCTATGTACTCGTACACGTATAGCCTTGCATACGTCACTTGTCGGCACCGAGATTCACGAATCCGGACGGCATTCTAATAGAGAGAGGATTTCTAAACAAACATTTGCTCGGGTTCATGGTGGAAAACGTGTATGTGCGGTATGTATTATCTACGATATTTTTCATAATTATCCTGTATCTTGAAGCATGGCACAAGATTGAGAAGGTTTGTTTTCAACACGTATTCGTTCATTACACACTCATAATTGTGAATTTAGTTACAAAACTTACACAACACATCCATCTCGCTATGCAGTAACACGATTTACGGGTATAGTGCACTCATAACTATAGTAATGCATTTACTCATGCATTATATGTGTGCACACACATATGTAGACGTAAATAACTGTGCATGCAAGTGTTATACTTCCTTCAGACGCAAACATCTGGCCGGTATGTGTAAAAATTTGTCTATGGCCATTTTAAGACGAAACTATTTGTTTCTGTCAGCATCCACGGCGCGGCGCCTGCAAATCTACAAGTGTTGAAAGGAGTTAAATTTGTTTCTAATTTTGACGAACGTTACTGATGTTTATGACATCTAACAGCATATAATAAAATAACAAAGAAAACTGTATTATACTGATAACAATAGCATTGCAGCTTTCTCTAAAACCCCAATGTCAAGAAATCAAAACTTATTTCGAAACAGGAAGAACAGACCAATTGATACTTCTAGCGTACTGATTTCAGTCCGTTTTTGTCCAACAAGCGGTGAAAAGTGAACTCATTGGGACATCCTAATAAACGAGGTACACCACACGGTGAACGGCATTGTGTCGTATCGTTTATAAATTGTTGTCGAGAAATCAACGACGGAAAACCACAGCGATTTTTGTCCGTATTATATGGAATGTGAAGGCATCTATAAAACTATCCTTGTCAACTGTGAGCACGACTTCATGTATGGCGTCTGGATTTCCCTTGACTTGCGGCAAAATTTGTTGTTGTTGGGTGTAATTTTTCTGGATTGTTTGGCCTTTTATTTTTTAATACTCTTATGTATGGGTGATATGAAGTCGCCTAAACTAAACATTTTATTGTAGGAGACTCACTGAAAAGAGTCGGCTGCGTTTAAAACGGATGAATGAGAATAAGTGTTTCACGTGGGTAGGTATCCCTGAAATCGCGTAGACGGGCTGTTGGAAGAAAAACGTTAGGCAAAATTTTCTTAATTTAATGGAAAACATTTATATTAGGTAGGTTGAATCTCGTCTTATTGAGTGTCGAACCTAAATGTAAAGAGAATAAAAGTGTATTTCTGTATACTTCCTTTCTCTCTTTATATTTACTGATATCCGGGACTTTTGTCTGACTGTGAGAATGGATGGAGACAGCATATTTTAATCAGGACTTACGGATGGGCGAAACATTCCATTATCAACAGCACTTTGTTCTTTTTCTACCCACATTTAACAATGTTGGTGGAATACACGCACCGTGACGGTTTTAGAAATACCTGCTTAGGATCTATTTTTATGTGCATATGTAAAATCGGAATTGTCATGGACCTCATTACTTTATTCATGTATTAGTCAAGTTTAACTGGGAAAATGGTATGCGTGTGTATATGTTGCTAACGTGTTTACTCGTATATTTACGCACATAAAGCAAATTAAAAATCACTTTCCGCTGATTCAAATGTTACACTTGTGATTTGACGTTGCAATATGGAACTATTTATCGTAACTCATTCCCAACTCTACAGAGACCATACCAGTCACAATGTGTCTTCTTAAATATAGTGCAGTTAAGGCCAGAGAATTATTTTTTTCCAAAAGTGATTACTTTAGTCGTTAACTCACTAGTTATAACTTCATGTACGCATGCCTTGCCCGGTCCTAACTCACGAAGTTGGTAGATTTGTCGGCCGTGTTATGAATGGCCCTGGTGTGCTACTGCGATATTGCATGGATAAACTACAATACAACCGGGGTAAGAAACACATACATATCCAACACCAGCAGTAAGGCTTCAACTCTTCTCTGTGTGTTTGTGAGTGTATGTGTGTGTATACACGATACATGAATTCACCATTTCCCACGCCCTTTTTTCTCCCTTTCTCTCATGCACACACGCGCGCACACAAACACACAATTTTTTTAAATAATTGTGTATATTAACAAGTATTATGTTGTTCCTTACCGGTGTTTCTTTAGGATATTTAGGTGTAAGCCACTTCTGTATTTATTTTTTCTTGAAGGGAAACCTCGTGCCTTTTTCGACTGGATGCTTCTGATGTACCTACAATATTTTACTTTGATCGCAACACACCTGGCAGCCATGCACCTGAACCGGACTGCAGAACGAGTAGCGAGAATTATGCTGGCCAGAATAATCAGTGTGCATAATTCCCATCCAGTCCCTTCCCCTAGTAACATAGTACAGTAACTTCAAATGCGACAATTTCCCTACAGTCAGGCTGTTCATGCCGACTATTCGACTTATTTTCTTCCAGTGGACAGAAGATTGCAGCTCGAAATGAAAATAACGCTTATTTAGTTTCTCTTTGAACAGAGTATATACGTATTTGGTCACTTTATATTCTCCAAAACATTTGCTGTATATGTAAATAGTAATGTATATATTCTTACATGAAAAAAGGATACTTGAAGTTATTTTTTATTTTTTAAATTATGGCATATTACAAATAAAAATTCAAAATTTCACAAAAAAATTTGTCAAACCAGATATATAATACGTTTACAATACTATCAGGCTATAATACTATGACTTTAATTAAATACGTACATTAATCTATCACATATAATACAATCAATAAAAGAAATACAACATATTTTCTTTTAAATTATGACAGCTGCTCTAGTGTAGTTTTATAAGCTATGCATTTGTTGTGCAGTTAGTTGCAGCTATATGAAGAAAGTGAGTTTGAGGAAGACTTACAGAAAAATTTTTTTCTTCTCATAAATTGCGTAAATGATAAGATGAAAATTTTATTCATCGTTTACAAATATTATTCCTTTTCAATCNTTTTCTTCTCATAAATTGCGTAAATGATAAGATGAAAATTTTATTCATCGTTTACAAATATTATTCCTTTTCAATCACATTTTCATCGATTTTACACATAACCATTTCTTTAAAATGCCATTGTATAGGCAAGCACATACAATAAAATTTATGTTGTATGCTGTACCTACAGTTTATAGTGTTTTACACATGACAACCTACATAATTGTAAGTTTCCGGTAATTACAAATTGAAATTTAAGTTTCAAACTGAGATGAGTGAAAAGTGTGCGATTTACGTAACAAAAGGATTTTTTTTTGGCTGCATGGAAACAGGCATAATAACATAGACCTGCAATGGTCGGTTGCNTTTTCTTCTCATAAATTGCGTAAATGATAAGATGAAAATTTTATTCATCGTTTACAAATATTATTCCTTTTCAATTACATTTTCATCGATTTTACACATAACCATTTCTTTAAAATGCCATTGTATAGGCAAGCACATACAATAAAATTTATGTTGTATGCTGTACCTACAGTTTATAGTGTTTTACACATGACAACCTACATAATTGTAAGTTTCCGGTAATTACAATTTTGAAATTTAAGTTTCAAACTGAGATGAGTGAAAAGTGTGCAATTTACGTAACAAAAGGATTTTTTTTTGGCTGCATGGAAACAGGCATAATAACATAGACCTGCAATGGTCGGTTGCTCATGATCGCATCACTTACATCACTGTAATTTTTATAGGCAGCAGAAAATGCTCGTAGTGATAGCCAGAGACACAGGCAGACACGCGTCCCCTCCACCTCTGCTGGTAAGCTGGTGTTCAGTCCTCTTCCAACTGTTCACAACCCATTACCATGCCTGTTATCGCGCACATCACCACCTCGCCCTCCCTGTTTATTTATATTTCGACATATTCACGTAGTTCTACTTACTACCACTGCGCTACGAAGGCAGCAGCTTCCTAGGTATATTATAGAATTTTTATATACTTCCAAGATTGTATGGTTATTTGTCATGTTATTGTTACTGCGATTGATTTATATGAAATTATACATTTATATCTTTGTCTGTTTACAAAAAAAAGTTACATTTGACATTATTTTTAATTTTAAAAATTAACAATTTAGTCAACAGGTGTAATATGTATTGTAAATTATTTTCATAAATTTAACTTTTGGCACACCTATAATATGTTATGCGAATATTTTCTCAGATACAAGCGTAGAAAAAATCTGTTTATTTGATTAGATGGAGTTTTTTTAAAATAAAACAAACTTTGTAATTAATTCAGAGAAGAAAAACGCACATTCTTAAGTAAAAATGGAAATTTTAGTTTTTAATTAATTAATTTAACCATTAAAGAAACTTACTACTGTGATGTATTTTACACTGCAAAAAATATAAACACTTATCTTTCATATGAAACTCAAGCAATATTTTTCTAACGATTTTGGAAATCTGTACAGTACTTTTTAAAGTGTTCTGCATTTACTGTGTTGATGGTTGCATCACTATAAGGAGATCCACTTTACTTCAACCTTAATAAACATTAACGTACGCCGCGCCCCGCGGGACAGGCGGAATTATATTTTTAATTAGACCAGGCTATTTTTAGACTTGAATTATAAAGTAATACATCTTACCTTACAACAATTCTTGACTGAAATCATCGAAAAATACTACACCTTCAGTTGCTTTAAAGCGAGCTTCACAGCCCTCCCCTACCTCCTCCCCAAAAGCTCCTGGCTGAAGGCCCTTGTGCAAGCTAAGAAAGGTATGCATCATAAAATAATTTTTTCTCAAGTGGCGTCAGTTTTTGTTGCCTATGATTGAAAATATTAAATTTAAGTTCTCTATGGTGGTAATTACTGCTAAATGCTACTTCAAACGAAACAAGAAAGCACCGCACATTTTTGTGAATGAATCCCGCATTCATCTTATAAAAACTGTCCAACTAGATAAAAAATATTCACTAACTTTTGGACAGTTTGGATACTCGACAAAAGTCGAGTTACTGTGTGATGCGAAAACATATGTTCAATTATTTCACTTTGTAACGTGCATTTCCCTTTAAACTAATGTAAAGAGGAATAAGATTTACAGAAGAATTCATTTCAGTGTTTTCAATTATATAGGATTCATCTGGGGCGATGTTAAAAATACTCAGGGATGATGGAGAAAGGCACCAGCATCCATTTGAGACAGGGAACCCTGGCCTCGAAATGCCTCCATCAAACGTGACTACCAAAGCACTGTTGAGATGCGTATTATAATGGAATACGACGGCGGTATGGGTGTTGAGGAAGAATGTACTACGTTTAATGTCACAAGTCAAAGTTTTAGCATTACTTTGTAGACTACAAACCAGAATAAACATCCTTGCTAGAGACGGGAATCGAACTCTGTGCGGAGGAGTGTACTTGATCAGTCTGGATTGGAGTACACTGCCATGGTACGTGTGGGCACAGTGTTTGTGTACGGACATGCTAGTGGAAACAGTAGGTAAGCAGCACGGTTATTTTGGTTGTAACGTTCAACGGAGGTGTTTCCGGACAGGGGTTCTCTGTCTCAAATGGAAGCTGGTGCCCTTCTCCCTCATCACGGAAAGTTTGTAATATCACCCCGGATACTTCAAGTATATTGTACTGTTCTTGTTCCTTCCTAACAAATTTACCATTGAAAGGTGATTTTGCTCAATCTAGAAAATTATTAAGTTATTTCGTAGCTACGTGATAAGGTGTGGATTATCTGCTAACGCCTACAAAAAATACGAACTATTAGGATGGTGCAATTTTCTGATATTCCCACAAACCTACATTTCTTCGGCTCATAAAACTTGCAGTTTCAGTGACTCCAGATTAACCTTCTTTAATGATTGTAAGGCACCGCGGGGTGGTTTAGTGGTCAGACAGCTCGTCTCTCATCTAGGCGAATCGGGTTCGATTCCCGGCGAAGTCGTTCCCGGATTTTTGCAAGTGGGGAATCGTACTGGACGATGTCACTGGTAGGCGGGTATTCTCGGGGATTTCCCGTTTCCCCCGAGCCTTGAATTCCGGCGCTGCTCCATACTCACCTAGCTTCACCCTTACTGGTTCTCAAGACCTCGATGCCTCTCATGCCCATTGTAGACAATCATCAACATGTCGCACAGGAAGCTTATATTTGCACTCTAAAACTGAATCAGCGAAAATTTCACTGTTTGAAACAGTTAAGAGCATCTGACTTATTCAACAGTCACCTCAGTTAATTTTAACTGACGAATTAGTGTAAAAATGCCCGTTTTACTTCACTTATTGATTCAGTGACATTTTCCACTGATTCTCCAACCTTTTAATTCGCTGTTTTTCAGTGATTTGCTATTCGACTGATTGGTCAGCTAAACGATGTGTATCAGTTCAAGAGATTGTTTGTAATTTTTATGACCATTAGGATAGTAACAGTGTTTGTTTGTGAGATTATTTTATTCCTAACGATGCAAAAACCATCCTTACGTAATAATTTCCAATTAAAAAAAAACAAGGCTGTAAAACGTGAAAAGATGTATCTACGTACACCCCGTGTTAAAATTATTAATAAATCATTATGTCAAGCCATTAGGCGCTGTGGTCGATGAAATACAGGTGCAGCGCTTCGGGAATATGGATCGTGGGTTCGAAACCCTGTTAAGTTCGGATGTTTTTAATAATTGATATTGTATTGTACGGTTGGCCATATAAATATTCGTTTGAAAAAATCAAATATTACGCGTTTTTGGCAACAAAATAAAGGCAGAAATACACTGGAGAGCCAAAAAAAACTGGTATAGGGGTGCGTATGCAAATAAAAGAGGTATGGAACCAATCAGAGTAACGCGATGCGGTCGGAAGCACCTATATAAGACAGCTAGCATCTGGCAAAGTTGCTGAATCTGTTACTGCTGATACAATGGCAGGGTATCAAGATTTAAGTGAGTTTGAACGTGGTGTTATAGTCGGCGCACGAGAGATGGGACATCTCTGTGGCAGCGATAAAATTTGGATTTTCGGGTACGACCATTTCAACCGTGAATATTGGGATTCCGGTAAAACATCAAATCTTCGACATCGCTGCAGCCAGAAAAATATCGTGACAGAACGGGACAAACGACGACTGACGAGAATCATTAAACGTGACAGACGTGCAACCCTTTCTCAAATTGGCGCAGATTTCAATGCTGGGGCATCAACAAGAGCCAGCGTGCGAACAATTCAACGGGCCATCATTGATATGGGCTTTCGGAGCCGAAGGCCCAGTCGTGTACCGTTGTTGACTCCACGTCACAAAGCTTTACGCCTCGCTTTGGCCCACCAACACCGCCATTGGACTGTTGATGACTGGAAACATGTTGCCTGGTCTGACGAGTCTCGTTTCCAATTGTATTGGGCGGATGGACGTGTACGGGTATGGAGACATCCTCATGAGTCCATGGAGCCTACATGTCAACAGGAGATTGTTCAAGCTGGTGGAGGCTCTCTCATGGTATGGGGCGTGTGCAGTTTTCGTGAAATGAGACCCCTGATACGTCTAGATATTACTCTGACAGGTGACAGATACGTAAGCATTTTGTCCGATCACCTGCGCCCATTCATGTCCATTGTGCATTCCGAATCAAGTGGACAATTCCAGCAGGACTGTGCGACACGCCACACGTCGAGAGTTGCTACCGAGCACTATTTTACCAAATAAATTAAACATGTTCCGCGCTATTTAACAGAACATATACAAAAATACGGAGATAAATAAATTACTTTTTGAAAATGATAGATAACACGTAAAACTCGCCACAGAACTTGCCTCGCCTTTTTCCAGTGTCTCACGAATACCACTATCGCAGTCGCGAAATGCACCACAGGGTTATGAAAAACAGAACAATCAATAATAAAAAAAAATTTAGTTTTAATATATGAAATTAAAAGACACATAACTTATAATTAAGAGCAGAATAGAAAAATTTAATTAACGGTGTTATAATTATGTGAAAGATTTGTTTTAAAATGTGATCGGCCGTGTTCTATAAATCGTTCCCTCCTTACGACAAGCCATAACTGCTTAAGCTCACTTCCTGTATCTCTGTATCTCTCCCTCCCTCTTTCTTTCGCTCTCCTCCTCATCACGCACTCGCATGCCTGCTTAAAAATATGTTTAATAATATACAATTCATTAAAAATATAGTGTGTCAATCGATATGGCAGAGTGTGAAAATGTCAACAAATTTAACACACAGATAAAATTACAAAACTTCATGCCTAAAAATGCAGGAACACCACTACAGGGTCAGTGTTATGGTTTAGGTGATGAAATCTGCCAGCAACAAACACGCCATCTCTTATCTATGTAAATAAACACCTGTGAGGGCATTTTCGCGCGCGCTCAGCCATGTGAGATAAATATGAGATGTATCGAGTGTATCAAGTGCCTGTTGCTAGTGTTAGGACATTTTCTTGAGCAAAATTTATCTGTGCTTTAGGACAAACGACTGAAGGTCAAACGTCTGTAGGAGAAACGCCTTTTGCTGAAGTCGAATTTAGGTGAAACGATTTTAGGTCTAGTGCCTGTAGGTGAAATTACTTTTAGGCATACTGCCAGCTCAAGAAACTCTTTAGGAGAAACGATTTTATGTCTACTGCCGCGTCTCCAAGATGACATTGAGCAGGAAAGCCAAGGTTACAAAAATTAAATATGGCTGCCGCAGAATCAAAATGACTGACCATAATCTGCCTGGTCTGTCTCCGAACCCACGTGAGAATTCTATTCGTATGCAGGGGGCGCTTCCTCAGCTGCGAGCAGCGGTGCCGGTAAGCCCTTATGCCGTGGCGCAGAAAGCCAACACTTTCAGGGACGCGAATCCCTCCGGTTTGGGCGGCGTCACGTGTTCGCGACTCGGGCGTCGCGGCGCAGGTACGTGACGCCCTGCCACAACAGTTGTGAAAGGCGTCGACTCTGCATGTGCGGCCGGAATATGATTAGCACCTCTTCCCAACTTACTCGCTGCACCTCGTGTACGAACATTGCGCCTGGCGTTCCTACCCTCCTTCGTCGCCGCGATACCGCAACCAATAGACCACCCTGTGGAGTGGTGCAATGTATCGATGTGTTGTCCACGATACGATGCTTTAGAAATATTGCCACTACTACTTGTTCTCGCCGGTAACTAAACACTTTTCAAGTAAAATTTTTTAATTAAAATATATCTGTCCGTGGCTATACATACACGAACATATTAATGGAATACTCTCAGAAATGATGGCAGATATATTCAAAAAAGAGATATTATATTCCCAACGTGTTCGTAGAAGGGTAATGTTGGAACAGATGAAAATTAAAAATTTGTGTTATTGTTATACGCATTTTAGTATAATTTTGTGTTGCAGTAGGATTTCAATATCTCTAGAGCTTGTTTGGTCAACTTATTGATTAAAAGATAGGGCCATGGAAATGTTAATTTGTACTTATGGCAGAATTCAGTAAGTAAAAAGAAAAAATAATAAGCGTGGTTTTCAAAAGAGTTCGTTTATTTCTAACATCTCATACGACGTCGAGTGGAAAGTACTTGCGATACTGCAATGCTGATTATATTTTATTCGGATTATCAAAGTACCCGCGTTTATCCCGGAAGCACAGAATAGATAAGAAAACACAGAGAAGAAATGACGTTGCCGTTTATGTAATGTGGGCGTACCCTTTCTCTGATTGGGTGCGTGAGGTTATATTTGCTTCCCGGCTGGTTCGACTAGACTTTCGCATGTGGGAAACGTGGCGGATGTTGCCGTTGGCCAGTGGGTTTCCTCGGGGCACTCCCACTTCCCCCTCCCTTAAATTCCATCACTTTTCCATATTCACCTCATTCCACCCTCACCGGCGTTAAGTGCCTGTAAGGGTGGAATGAGGTGAACACGGATAAGTTTTAATCGCATGATCAAAACTTCTCAACAATAAATTAATTTTTATAGAAATTTAATGGAAAATGGTTAGATTTCGGTGGATTGAATACAAATTGCAAAAGCGAGAACGGACGTTTAGTTTTCCTTATTACACTGATCTAAATACATGTATGGGTATTTTTTCGTAAATGTTTCATTTTCTACCAAGAAATTGAGGCAAATATATTAGAAACGGCATTTTTTTCTTACTTACGAAATAAACCACCTCTATGTACAATTTTGTGACGTGGATCTACAAAATCTATAAAACTTACTCTCAAGTACAACAAAACACGACTGTCGTGGTTATATCAGAAAATATTAACGTTATACCGTGTAACTTGTTTGGAATTCTTTGTTTATTCACGAAATGCTGCTGCAGTTTAATACTACAACGTTTGACGTTCTGCTGTATTTAGTACTATTGAACACATTTCAGGTGATTAGAGGTCGTAGTACGTATTGCCATTATGGTAGCGTACGTCATGCATGCTTCGCGTCCCACATTTCACCTCCGCCACTTCGCCATCACGTGGCATCATGACGTCATTCGGCTGTTACCTCTAGTCGTTTAATAGGTTACTCTAATGGAGAACTTCCGTGATTTGTTTGAACTAAAGTGCTGCATGCAATTAAAAACGTCATCCGACCATACATGATAAACGAAGTTATAGTTATAAAGTACTCTTAGTGGCGAAATATTTTTTGGAAACATCACTAGTCCTATAGGTTATATCGGCGATATCAAGCTATGTGTGATACTGAAACATGAGCAATTTAATTTTTTGCACGAATTATTATTCGATATACACTAACTTGCAATTTTTAGAGAATTTTTGATACTAGAAGTGTCGCAAATTTTTCTTAATGCGAGAGTGTGGTTATAGAAAAACATGATGTTATTCGACGTTAGTTCAGATTTTTTAATAATGATACCCTTGATATTTGCGATATGCCACTGTCGATTTTCGATACTCTATGGAAGCAATATCTGCATCGTATTCGATATAGATAACACGAGTCAAAACGAAAGTGGCTATCGCACAGACGATTGAATATCTTGCTGAAATATTTATAATAAATCGAAAAGATTGGTAAGGCCAACTTAAAGCAAGCACCCACCCTGCGGTACAAGCCACATCGCAAGATTTTGGTTATTTAAATGCCCAAGAAGCACGCATTAATTGATACATCGTGTTCCTCAAAAGAGGATTCTCATTATTTTGTGGACTCAGAGTAAACCAAGTAATGAAAAACCATTTCTTCATTTTTCTTTCGTGTTCTTGTACAAACCCATTACACTTCACTCTAAGTCAAGAGTAACTCGCAATGATTGATAAAAAGTGAGAATTGCTTCCTACAACGTAATACTTTAAAAGTGACTTTGCGTGATAAGCAGTCACTAGTATTGGCTGCTCGTAACTTTGAAGGCAACCGCACAATGCTCTACTGCAACCGTAGGTACGTTCGTGAAAGGTGTGTATTACTTTCCTTGATTCGAAGCCCGTTTCACTCAATGGGTCGCAAATATCCGTTTCCGTGCAGTAACTTTGTTAAGATGATTTGTTCGGGACGGCAGAGTATTATTCGAACTATGTCTATTGTATAACAGAGAGAGATTACGTTGCATTATAAAAATAAATAAAAAATAATGCACGGAAAAGAAAGCCATTTCATTGAGGTTTATTTATTTACAGTAATACAAATTTCCTTTCAATCAAAGAGAAGTTCACAGAAACATAGCGGTACAAGACACCAGAGATGCGCATGTGTTAGTGAGGGATGGAGGTTTTTATAAAAAAACACAAAATTCTAATATTAATTAATTAACACAGCTATTATTTCAACACTCTGTCTCCAGTATTACTCTTGTTATTCTCAGTAACCGCAATATTTAATGCATATCTCAATTCTAATTAAAGTCCCTAACCAATTCTCTATATTGGTTTCAGTATCTTAATTCACCCTTATTATTTACACACATTCAATCTATCTATTTTCATCATTCCAAATGTCTGTTATTCACGCATCCAGTTCAGTAGTCCTACCCGCCAGTCTCTCTCTTCTCTGCACCGATGCTCGCAGTCTGCAGACTTCACTCCCGCTGGTCACTTTCGTCGCCACTCGTCGCTCTGCTGGCTCGTCACTTCGCTGTATTTGGACACTTGTCACTCAGTTCGCGCAATCCTCCGAACTCTCTAACTATCGACTCGGAGGCCCGTCGCGGTTGAAGTAGTCTTGCTGGCCCGATCTAGAAGGTTCCCCGCACCTTGAGTCACGTCAAGGGAAGCTAGAGCAATAACCAGAACATTCTTTCAAAGATAACTGAGACGAGGCGTCTCATTTTCGTCAAATTACCACCTGCCCGCTACGTCCAGCCCGCCTAGCAACACATCTAAAACGCTTACTATGCACGGCCGTATTTTCGCAAAGCATTGCGAAATGATACGAAATTACATTGAAGCAAATGTCCTACCTTTTGATGCGAAAACACCACGTATTTCCCTGCGCTGCCATGGCAAGGCAGCCATGGTGGCCGGTCAAGTTGGGGCAGCGCTGACGGCTGACGGTTGTCACGTCACGCATCGAGCTAAACTAGTAGCGTGGCAATGAGTCTCCAAGTCTGCCGCAGAGCAGCGCTAGTGTCGGCGTGACATGCCAGAGCGCTCTCATACAGAACCACTGCCCCGTGAGAAGTGGTGATAATCATAAAAAATAGACTATTTGCTTATAATTCAGCCCTATGATTTGCGAATTTAAATTGGAATGTTTTAACCCCCTGATTGAGGAGGGGAGCTATGAATTAGGTGCTTTACAAGCCAGGGTAAGCTGCAGGCTCAGGGATAAGCAGCTCCTGGACTTCATGCTGAGGTAAATAAAAATTATTATCAGACCCTCCTGGTCATGATATTACAATGAAACATTTAGGAGTCCCTTAGGTTGAGACTAAAATTTGCAGAATTTTCCTCTTGATATAGTTTTTTTTTGCAATGGCATGTAACTGGCTGTACATGTGTTTAAATATTATTGGTACAAGCCAAAGCATAAAGTTTGTATAAACAAATTGTACCCGTAAATTGTTCAGGGGTGACCTTTATTTTTGTAAATATTGTAATAATTTATAATGCCACCAAGTTGTGATTTATAGGCGAAATATACTTTCTTGCGACAAAACTCGTGTTAAATAATTCATTCTATAAATACTTATACTCTGCTGAAATTAAATTGCTCATATTAAAAGATTTAATATTGAACATTTAGTTTTACTCCTTTACGTCTCGTTGGTTAGCACTCAGGGCGTAGCAAAGAGAATCTGCGCACTCTGCAGATTTGTTGCCTTTGTGTTTTGAATACATGAATTACTTTGTGTTAGTTATAGTAACTGTTCAATAGAAAACAAATAAAAAAGATTGTGTCTCAGCAGGTTTGTCTTAAACTAATTTTTATCAGTTTCGGGATTTTCATGTTGGTATTAATTTTTCACCGTGTCAACAGGTTGAATTCAACAGCTCAGTAAGGCAGGAGCTAAGTCAGCTTCTTAAGGAGGAAGGAGAGGAGTGGTTGGACTCGGACCATATAGCAGAACTCAGGGTAAAAGCTCGAGCGCTCGTGAAACGGAGATATGCTGGGGAAGGTCTCACTGGGATAGCTGCGAGTGTGGATGAGTTCTGCCCAGTGTTAAGGGCACTTCGTTATGATCCATCTGAACTAGTAGCCAAAATACCGCATTTAAAATAAACCAGTATTTCAGCAGTAGTACAATTTTGTGTATCACTTAATGCAGTGTTAGCATAGAATGTATGCCGTGAACAAGTGCTGTATGCGGCAGTAACTTTCAAGGTTCCCGAGTTGTTTCAGCCAATTTTCTGTGTTACGAAAGATTTAAATTGGGATGTAGTACGTCTGACAAATACCTGCCTTCAGTTTATTGCTAGTGATGTAGCTATGATGAAAATGCGTATAAAACTTTGTGAAAAAAGTCGACAGCCAAATCAGACAATGCAGGATTCCATGAAAGAGATTCTTGGGTTCGTTGGGGTATTAGGTCTTCCATGTCCAAAAGAGTATTTTATCCAAGTTACCTTTTGTAATTTGCTCCAAAAAAAATTATTTAGAACATAAATTCAATTAATCGGGAAAAATCAGGGATGAAATCTAAAAGGACATTTTCTACGGAGACAGGGGAAGCGGCTGTGGCGTTATCAAGCATAAATACATTTCATGGCGTGCAGTGTTTTTGTCTGTAAGCAGAAGGGGCATATAAAGGCTAAATTTCCCCAAAAGGAAAAGATAGTGGAATGAAATAACATAAACAGTTTAGCTTAAATATGGATTATTATATGTGCCCATATTAATTGCTGATCAGGTGAAAGTGTCGGCACTTATTGATTCAGGGGCAACATGTTCTCTTGTCAACCAGGAATTTTGTAACCGCATATTACAAAGTTCACCAAAGGTTTTGATCCAGGTACAAAAGAGGGAAGCGATCAGATTTTTGCTTGCGAATGGCGGAGTGATTACTTCATACTGCATAGCTAAATTTAAAACTAATTTGGGAATTTTTCCTGTAAATTTGAATTTAGGGGGTTTTACCAGGTTTGAGTCATGAATTTTTGTTAGTGTCTAATTTTTTTTTTGGGAAAACCCCGTGCCAGTTAGGATGTATTCAATAAAGTGTTACTGTTTGATTTTTGTAAAGCGCAACCCGTGCCGGTTACATCAGAACGTTTTCGCTATCATGTTGTGAGAGCTAATGAACAGAATGAGAACGAGGAAATACCAATTGAAGATTTGCAAGCAGAATTTGTGGATGTAATAACAGTAGAGATTGGGAATTAATTACTCTAAGTGTCCTGCAGTTTGAAAGCTTAAAAATCAGGAACCTGTTTTATCCGTACCATATTGTGTAGCACCACCTAAATTAAAAGTTTTCAAACATTTAGTTCAGGAATTGCAAGATCAGTCTATTTTGGAGCATTCCGATAATATATATCCTAGTCCAGCATTTTTATTGCCAAAGAAAATTCCAGGAAAATATCGTTTTATGTGACTACCGTAGGGTTAATAAAAATATATATATGTAGACTTATGTCCTTCGCCTACGATAGTGTTAGTGTTTCAACATGTTGGGAAGGCAAAATATTTTTCTATATTTTATTTAAATTCTGCCTTCTTGCAATGCGATTTGCATCCTGTTTCATGAGAAATTTTAACCATGTGACTTCCTGGGGTAAGTGGAAAAGGCTACCGATGGGGATAAATTGTGGTCCACAAGCCATCTGTAGGGGTTTTTTTTTTCAAGTATTGGGGAAATATTAATAATAGTTATTATTCACATACATCGATGATGTTTCTGTTTGTAGTGAAAGTTTTGAAGAACATATGAAAAATTTGGGTTTTGTTTTGACAGTTTTGCGAGAAGCTGGGTTAACTGTAAACACTGAAAGGATCACATGGGCAAAAACTTTTGTTAAATACCTGGGATTTGTGAACGCAGACGGTCAGTTACTGATAGATCCGGAGAAAATACGGCCCATTGTAAATTTTCCAGCACCCAAGAATTTAAAAGGAGTGCGGCGTTTCCTTGGGATGGTAGGATTATATGCCATATTAATTCCAGAGTTTTCAAGCATTTCAGAACTTCTCAATGCCCTTAAAAGAAAAGGAGTGGATTTTGTTTGGGGATCTGAGCAGGAAAATGCATATAGTCAGTTATAGAAAAAATTAGCCTCCCCTCCTGTGCTTCTTTTGCCTTATTTTGATATACCATTTATTTTACAGGTAGACGCTAGTTCGAAGGCACTAGGAGCAGTACTTTGTCAAACCGAAAATAAAAACATTGTTCCTGGAGCTTGTGCTAGTCGATTGCTCACAACAGAAAATCATAAATTTTCGGTGTATCACAAAGAAGTTTTAGCGCCAATATTTGGCATGTATAAATAGGCTGACTATTTGGAAGGAGGGAAATTTGAATTGCATTCTGATAATCAAGCGTTGTGTTGGTTTCTGTTTACGAACAAATCAGCCGGGTGATTGGCCAGGTCGTTAGTGCGTCTTACCAGATTTAATTTTTCAGTAAAACATATAAAGGGAACTGACAACGGGGTTGCGGATTATTTGTCCCTCATGTTTGAGGAAGATGAGTTCCATGAGGTTAATCCTCCAAAAGTGATGGTAATAAACGAAGCAGATCCCAGACGATGGGTTAAAGTTTTGTAAACTTTTCCTCAGGCTTATTTAAAATTACAACAACACAAGAGAACAGATCCGCAGTGTAGAGCTATAAAAGCAGACATAGATGCCGGTAAAGCAGGCCATTATGAGGTGCGAAAAGGGCTGATAGGTTATGTGGATCTTAAATCACATGATTGAAGTATTTTGTTCCTCTGGTTTTGAGAGTGCCAATTTTTCAGTACTGTCATAATATATATTTTTGGGGTAATTTTGAGCAGGATAAAACTGTGTCTTAGATAAAGACAATGCTTTGTTGGCCCGGATTAGCTAAGCAGGTCGAATCACTTGCTAAGCAATGTGAAGATTGCCAGAAGGCTAAGCCTAGAAATGCACACATAGTAAGTCCTTACAGTGCATCTGTCACGAAATTCCCGTGGGAGATTGTATATTTAGATGTGTTTGGTCCTTTGCCACGAACCAAAGCCAGTCTTGCATCTATTTTGGTTGCTCTTGATAGCTTTAATAAGTTTGTTTTTTCTTTTTCCGATGCGGTATATGAAATCTGTTGGAATATGTAAGATTATGGGGTAGCGGTTTTTTCAGTTATATGGGTCACCAGTGCATCTTGTGACTGACAATGCCACCTATTTTGTATCGGCCGAAATGAAAAATTTCACGTTCTAGTGGGGAATAAAGTTGATTCAGACAATGCCATACTATCCTAAGGCGAACTTAGTCGAACAATACAATAGAAATTTGAAGGCAGTTTTAAGAGCATTTCAGACTGATTCCCATAGAGACTGGGACACAGTTTTGTAACAGTTTTTTCTTGTGTTCAATAACGTTTTCTTGTGTTCAATAACGTTTTCTTGTGTTCAATAACGTTTTCTTGTGTTCAATAACGTTTTCTTGTGTTCAATAACGTTGTTAGTAACGTCATGAAGCGTGTTCCAGCAGAATGTTTCTTTTGCAGGAGTTTGTTTCATCCTCGTATCCATACGTGGGGTCAGCACGAGTTCTGTTGTGAGGCTTCGGACAAAAAGGAATTGGCTGAGGTATGGACGGAAGCTGCAAAGAATCTTCAGAAATATCATTCTTGGTTAGCTTCTAGGCATAATAAAAATGCAGGCACTATTACTTTCCAGGTAAGAAACCGGGTGTTCATAGAAGCTCATTACGTGAGCTCCAAGGCGGCTCAGTTTAGCGGAAAATTAGCGCCGAAATTTGTACGGTTCATTATAAGGAGGTTTCTGTCACCGGTGACAGTGTTTTTAGAGGATGAGAAGAGCCTCGGGAAACTTAATAAAGGGCATGTGAAGCAGTGGAAGCTGTGTTTCTCTGTTTGATTTCTTCTGAGAGTAACAGAATCTGCTGGGAGAGGATCCTTTATCGTTTCTTAAGGGATCTCTTTAATATTACTGTGATATTTTGTTATATGTGTTATTTTATATATCATCATTATGTTCGTTTTATAATGTTTTAAGATTTTTGTGTATTTTTAGAGTTCTCTGGTTGAGTCCAGGAATAGTTTCCCCATTAATGTTAATTTTTTCCATCTAGTGCTTCATCTTCATATAGGTTATAAGATATTGTGTGTTTTTTGTTATTTGCAAATTCAATCCCAAATACAAAAAAAACTAGGGTTATAGGATGGTAGACGTAGGGTTCAAGATACTTGCTACATTTATTTTTTTCCCGTGTGAGGAGTCAAGGGAAACATATTTACTGATTTGGAAAGTTTACTTCAAGGAATTCACAGTCCTTTTATATGTGTGTTTGGGTGGCAGATGCTGACTGCTGCGACATCTTGATGAACTGTTCATCTTGGTGGCTCCATTGGAGAAGTGTCGTCGGAGGATTTGCTGATACTGGCCATTTCGAGATGGGGCGTCTCATTTTTGTCAAATTACCACCTGCCCGCATCCAGCCCGCCCAGCAACAAATCTAAAACGCTTACTATCCACAACCGATTTTCGCAAAGCCTTGAGAAATAATACGAAATTACATTGAAGCAGATGTCCTACCTTTTGATGCGAAAACACCACGTAGATTCCCTGCGCTGCCTTGGGCAAGGTAGCCATGGGGGCTGGTCAAGTTGGGGCAGCGCCGACGGTCAAGAAGCCGCAGATGGTTGTCCCGTCACGCACAGAGCAAAACTGCCGGCGCTGCGATGAGTTCCAAGCCCGCCGTGGATCAGCGCTTGTGTTGGTGTAATGCACCAGAGTACTCTCATACGGAAGCACCACAGCGCGACATGTGGCGATGATCATAAAAAATAGACCATTTTCTTACAATTCACCCTTTGATTGGTGAAGTAAAAAAAGTAATTTTTTAAGCCCCTGATTGAGGAGGGGAGCTATGAATTTGGTTCTTTACAAGCCAGGGCTCAGGGATAAGCAGCTCATGGACTTCATGCTGAGATAAATAAAACTTATTATCAGACCCTTCTGGTCACGATATTAAAATGGAACATTTGGGAGTCCCTTAGGTTGAGACTAATGTTTGTAGAATTTTCCTCTGGATAGAGTTTTTTTTTTACAATGGCATATAAATGGTTGTAAATATGTTTAAATATTATTGGTACAAGTGAAAGCATAAAGTTTCTATAAAAATTGTACCCACAATTTGTTTAGGATTAACCTTTACTGTTTTTATAAATATTATAATTATACACAATTGCACTCAGTTGTAATATACAGGCAAAATTTATTTCCTTAACAAAACAACTTGTGTTCAATAATTCGTTCAAATACTTACTGCTGAAATGGAATTGCTTTTATTATAATATTTAATATTGAAGATTTAGTTTTGCTCCTTTACGTCTCCCTGGTTAGTGCTCCGCTGAATGCCAGAGGCGGACGAGTCGTGATAGGCTTATTGTGGCGGCACGCTTCTCAAACTGCCACTCTGTCCTGACTATCGCATACTCCTTCACTCGCGCGGGATGGGGCAAGGGAAGCGATGCAGACCAGCCACATGTAACTATAGGTTTGCCGTGAATAAATTTTTTCTTTAGACGTTTTTGTTTAACGGCAATATCACCTTCTTATATAGCCAAGAAATTACGATTCTTTGAGCTGCTTTTGTGCACTGTAAAGAAATATTACTTCATAAGTAAGGTGACGGTTTAGCGATGTGTAATGGTTTCTGTAATCCATTGTAGTTTTCAGTACCTAACTGTTGTCCCAAAGCAAGGATTTATTAACTAATATATTCTGCGGTCATAAAAATGCAACTGTGTAAATATAAGGTCATCCTGGAAACTTTCAATGTCATTCTGAAGTGGAGTAATTCTCCAATTCACTAATATCAATATTTCACAAGAGGTGACACATATTCTGGCAATGTTAATACCTGACAAAACCTTCCTATCAAGAGCAGTTTCAATACAGTAAGACGATGATGTCGTTTGGTAAAGGGCGTTAGGCTAGTATCACGGGGGTTGCGGGTTTAAGTCTCACAGCGATAGTAAAGATTATTATTTTTAAAATAACATCATTTTGAAATATTTGTTACTTCTTTCATATTTTGTCATCATAGTTGTTTTTCAGAACACAAATTTTCTTTGCAGTGTATCTTACATTACCAAAAAGACCCTTGTTGAACTATTTTGATGGCAATGTAAGGTTAGCATTGCCGTTATAGATCAAACAACAATTATGTTTATGGCAAACCTACTTTGCAGCGGTTCATATTTAAACAAATTTTTCTTTGTGGCAACTACGAAGGCGTGTTTACAGTGTATAAAAACAATCTACCCATCTTAAAAGAGTAGAAATAATAATCTATAAAGTAACGTGAAATCTTACAAAAAATATGCTATAAAATGCTACCAAAAATTAACAAAAGCAGATCAAAAATGGTTTTAAACTAATTAAAGCGAAGACCACTAAAAAAACTACAAAACACAATAAGATTGTGAACGTCCTAAAAAAATATGAATCACAAACAAGGTAATCGATTCCTTAAAATACATATAAGAATTTATCAAAGCCGAACACGAACAAGAAACATGATAAAATAACATAACCTTAAAAATTGTCCTAACGATACAATTTCTGAACAATAGCGTTGCAATAGGGCTGTGATGCCGTAACGCCGCCACCATCTTGGACTCCGTCATCTTTTCCTACCAAATCACTTGCTTTACCCCAAAAGTCACTTCAGAAATCAATTATTTTACTTAAAAATCACTTTTTCCCCCTCAAAATTTTTCTTTTTCCCCCAAATCCTTGTAAATTAAAAAAAAATTGTGATAAAAGTGCTTGCTCCTCAATGTGGCTGTCTCATTCCTCAATGTGGCTGAGGTATCCCGAAACTCAGACACAATGAAGTATCTGAGGAACCAATAAAATTATGTTAGTTAAAAGTTATTTTTAAATTGAAATCTATTTTTATGGTTAAAAATGCAAAGGTCGTAAGTATTGAGTATTATAATTCACCGATCACGTCATTTCAAGGCGCANTATTTTTATGGTTAAAAATGCAAAGGTCGTAAGTATTGAGTATTATAATTCACCGATCACGTCATTTCAAGGCGCATACGATCGTGATGTCATATCGATTATGTAACCTATTGTCAGGGTAACCATATTGGATTTAAGAGGTCTGCCCCTACCCCTCCTTCCATTCAAAAACTCAGTACCGTGACCCCACCTTACCAACACCTCTCACCTAGACAGACCTCATCAACTATACAATGTTGTCACGGCCTCATAACCCCTCTCCCACTACCACCACCACCCCTTTCAAGCAAAATAAGTTTCCTTTAAAAGTATCTAACAATTAAAGTGAGTTGTATCACTGTTCCCAAACATCGGCATCGAAATTACATTTAAAGTATTAATACATTCCCCCAACAACCCCCCCTCAAAGACTCTCAAACTACCCCAAAACCACATGAACACCCACCCCCAAGACATGTCGTCCTCTAAACACACGATCATGGTCCCCCAACATCAAAACGTGTTGACCTTCACCCCGCTTCAAACCCTTCACCCTACCTGCTGCCCAACACCTCTTCCCGTGCCGCTCTAACGGATCAGGCTGCTGGCTGACCTTGTCAAATTAATCGTCAAAAGATCGAACATCTAGGAATCTATGCATTTATAAATAATTAGAATTATTTTTTTAAAACTTNCAAATTAATCGTCAAAAGATCGAACATCTAGGAATCTATGCATTTATAAATAATTAGAATTATTTTTTTAAAACTTATTTTATTTATCACGTAAAAATTTTAAAGTTTAAAAAAGACTGTGTTATATATTAAAAATGTATTTTTAATGCAGAATCTATTAGTTAAAGTAAAATTATATAAATTTTACACTTTACCATGACACTTGGTAACATTTTGAAAAATAAAAAGGATTCATGAAGGGTTGGGAATTTGAACCCACAAACTCTCAAATAAATTTTAGGTGCTCTAATCATTAAGCTATACAAGTGGCCAAAAAGAGCTGTGTTTAAATTGCTGTATAGTAACAGTACAAACAAAGAAGTTGCATTCCCTCGTACAATTACATTAGCCACAGTGAGGAATCAGTCAGCCACATTAAGCAGCAAGCACTTTTTTCACAATTTTTTTTCATTTAGGAGGGTTTGGTGGGGAAAAAAAGAAGCATTTTGTGGGGGAAAAAGTGATTTTTGGGGTAAAAAAGTGATTTTGCAGGAAAAGATGGTGAAGTTCAAGATGGCGGCGCTTCCATGGCGACACAAACCCCAGCCCTTGTTCTCGGACAAACCAAACCTATCTACTGTTGTACAATTAAAATATATAAATATTAAATATGTTAATAGAGTTAACAAATTTATAATATCTTCAACTTTCATTATTAATGTATTTGAATAACTTTTTTGTATTATTAAAGAATTGTCATCAAAAATTTGAAAGTAACAAATGTAAATTTAGTTTTATATAGAACTTAAAATCTATTTCAAAGCATATGTTCCAATCATATTTCAAAATATAACAAAAAGTAAAATGTTTGGCGTGCAGACAGATAAGATGGGAACAATTAAAATGATCCAATCGTGAAAGTGGTTCTGAACTAAAGTGCTTTGGAAGACAAGTTGTCCTGATATATTTTCGCGAAGTACAGGTTCCCCTATTAAAAATATATTTATTCTAAAATAATGGAATACGTGACATTATATATAATAATTTAAAACATAGAAAACTGAACATTGCACAGTTTAAAATTAAACTTTATAGACTTAAAAGTGTACGTTCAAGGCTAATCAATTAGACATAAAGAACTGATAAGAAATGTAAATTGAAATTTTAAATAAAATTAAATATAATTATATCGTAAACTAGTGCTGTATGCTATTGCAATGGACAGTAAAACGTTTGTGATTTTAAACGTATACTTCAAGGTATGGGTTTTTATTGTTAGTTTTCCGAACCATGTTTAAATACAAAATTTAGTTCTATATTAATTTTGTGATATTTTAAAATACCTTGAAACAGTTAATTTTGTTTCACATGAATGTGTTCTGGAAATTTTATATTTCAGTATTTTTTGGCGCAAAATTAGTAAAACAGTTATTCAAAACGGTGCAAAACGGTTTACGAAATTGATGTTTGAAAGTGTATTTCTGGCTAATGTAAAGTAATCTACCTTAAATTTGCTTTATATCATTATAAATGGCCTACTAAATTTTTATATTCAAATGCGTCATTAAGTTAATTTAGACAAGCATATTTGAGGACTTCACGTTGGCGAATTGGTACTCACGACTTTCACAATGCCGAGATCAGGGTTTATTTGCCATGCACTTCATACAGTCAAGACAGTAAATAATCTTTCGCATCGACACCAATTCACTGAAATGAAGTGAAAAAAGATGCACTAAAACAAAAAATCTACTTTTTTTTATACAAAAATGGTTTGGTATGGTTTAAATTAAATTAATTTGTTTAAAAAATTTTGCCGCTAAATATTAACTATGTTTCCAAGTTTAGAAAACTCACCCTTAAAAAGTGTAGGCCACAAAATATACACAGATTGTAATAAATGGCCATAATAGTTCTGTTTAAAGGAATTTAAATAATAATGCACGTATAGGCATACTTTTTGCCATGTAACGTAACACATCATTGCTGACAGAGCTATGAGAGAGTTAAGAAGCCAGAACCAGGGCCATAACAATAGTGGTTACGTCCGCACAAAGTAATGGTTTTCGATTAAGAGATAAGAATACTGCGGCGGGGAGCTAATGAGGGCTGGGGCAATAAAGGACGCATTAAAGTTCAATTTCGGTCCTTAGCTATAATAACGTTACGCAACAATTTTGGAAGGATTCCATGTTCTTCTTTAGTCTTAATGTTAACCCTCTTCGTCCTACACACTCCGTTTTTATTCAAGGCTTTTTTTTGTGGCGTGAGTTATATATTCAATTAAAAAGAGTTTAAAGAGGGGAGGCTTTGTAATATTTCCTCCCCCGCCCACTTTGTCACCCCTCTTAACAACACGAGCGGAATTAAAAACTGTGAAGGTCTCTCTTACAAAAAAAAGCTCCATGTTAGTATTGTTATTGATGCCGCTTACACACGGAAGATACAAAGAGCACCCACTCCTTTCACTACCCACCGTAGCATAACGGGCAAGTACGTGCGTCAATATAAATTTTATAACAACCACACACAAGAAAATCATATCTCTGAACGTAAATACGAGGAAGCACAAAATACGCTCTGTCCTTTTCTCCTCTAGCGTGAAGCATAAAACAGCAAAGTAGAATCAAACCTACTGTAAGAATCGTTAATTAATTACGGAGGGTGCAGTTATTGCCGGGAAGACAACAGCAGACGAATGGGAAGTTATCGCTGTATGTGTACTGTGTACGTATTAACGATTTCTTCGCGCTTTTTTTTAACCAACGTTTAAAAAATCACCCCACGTGTCACGTATTGAGTGGTTTCCTAAACATATCATTTATCACAGGCGTTTTATAATTGCGTGAAAATTAAAGTACCTTATTTTGGTTATATCAACTGTTACTTATTATTTGTCTTTAATTATATTTATTTCACAATTAATAAAAATAAAAAAAGAGATAAAAATATGTGTTGTTAATGCCTAATAAGAAATAGTTCTTAAGCAAAATATTATTATACTGAGTCCAAACGAATGTGGTGCGTAGTCCATTTGGTGTAATTTTCTAAATTCGAGTAAGCTTTGTTTGCATGAGGCGGAGGAATATCCTTGAAGTTGAAATATAGCATGGCTTCAGAAAAGTTGGAATGAAACGTAAATAGATTATTTACATATATATATATATAGTTGAATAGTATGTTAATATAATGACTGAATGTTGTAATTGTAACAACGACACGGATGGAAAAGGGGTTTATTGTCAAATTACGCCATATTCCTAACGTGATTTATCCATGTATGAACGTAAAGCAAACTATTACAAAAATTTATATTTTACATATATATACACTTCACAACTCTACTTTTTAAGCATTGTGAGTAATTTAAAATTTTGCATCAAAAGTTTGGGAAATTGCTACAAATTTTACATAATATATCTAAGAAAAAAAATCGCACAATTTAATATTTTTATGGAGGTAGATAAGACTATAAACTCAAACGTTATCAACATAGCCTCTAGCACTTGAATATAGTCAACAATATGTGCCCCTGTGTTTATGTTAGCAGCTAGCGAAGTACTTCAATTTCTACAGTAAAACAAATGCTGCTTCTTTCAGGCCAGATATGATTAAAAATGTTCAGTAACCTTTTAAAAGAGGGAAATTCTCAAATATATTGAATAGCACGCTGCCGTCAGATTTTTGGCGATTGCTTGCATCAACACACACTTTCAATTATTGTCTACACATAAGTGCCGTTTTAAGTGAACAAATAAATATTGCATATTTACAACACGCGATCTCGTGTACCTTTATACGTGTGNCATAAGTGCCGTTTTAAGTGAACAAATAAATATTGCATATTTACAACACGCGATCTCGTGTACCTTTATACGTGTGTAATTTCACAATTTGGCATATATCTGAATACTTTATTACCTCTTACAGAGGGGGCCGCGGTGGTGCGGTGGTCACACTACTCGCCTCCCACCTAGGCGAAGCAGGTAAGGATCCCGGAGGGGACGTTACCGGCTTTTCGCATGTGGGAATCGTGCCGGACAAGTCTCCTGCTCAGCGGGTTTTCTCTGGAATCCCCCATTCCCCCGTCTTTGAATTCCGGCACTGCTCCATTCTCACCTCATTTCACTCTCATCGGCTCTCAAGACCTCGTTGTTAAGGACCGCCCAAATCTCTCCATTCCACGATTTACAGTAATGTAACCGTTATATAATATTAAACAGTGTATTTTGAAACGAAACTACCGAGCATGGTTTCGCAGTGGTAACTCACTGGGCTCACATTCTAATTGACCCAGGTTCGATTTCCAGTCCGGCCGTCCTGATTTACACTCTCCAAGGTTTTCCAAGATCACTCCAGGCGAATGCCAAGTTGGGTTCCTGGTACAGGCCTCGACCAAAAAGCAGGCAAGTCTACAAATATGAAGCCGCCTCTCGTTCTGTCTACTCCAGCAGTAAACGCCAGCAAATTGGTGTCACTGTTCAGCAACACGTCGGACGGCCGTTTGCCGATCACTCCCTGGTAACCTTCTTGTCAGCTGGCAACCCAGCCAATATGGCTCCTTTCGCAGCACGCAGTAGCCCCTATCCCAGAGCCTCGCGCGGTCAATCAGAGATTGGGTACCCACGTCAAAGGGAACACCATGCCATTTCACTTTTGCGAATTTATTTACTATGTAGTTCGAGCTCAACCTCCGGCATGAGCGTGTGTGTGAAGAGATTTGGACGGCTCTTAAAATCGAGGTCTTGAGAGCCAATGAACGTGAAGCGAGGTGAATATGGAGTAGCGCCGGAATGAAGGGGCGAGGTAAACGGGAGATCCCCGAGAAAACCCGCAGACCAACGGCATCGTCCAGCACGATTGTGACCCGGCTGGGGAGTGAACCTGGTACGCCTTCGTGGGAGGNACCCGCAGACCAACGGCATCGTCCAGCACGATTGTGACCCGGCTGGGGAGTGAACCTGGTACGCCTTCGTGGGAGTCGAGCAGGCTAACCACACAACCACCGCGGCCCCCTCTAACATGACATATATATTTTTGAAGCTCCAAAATATGACTAATTTCATTCCTGGAATTTTGAAGGGCTTAAAGTGGAAAAAACTTCCTTCGAAAAACGTCAAGGTCATGTGTGGCCACCAGAGCCGGTCAAAATCTCAGAACAGAAAACCGAAAAAATGTGATGACGCGTAGTCAGCACTGGAAAAGCTCACCTTACAGGTAACATGTAAAAAATACCTCGTGAGCATGTGCCCGTAAATGTAACACTGGACCGTTTGATGCATTCGAAACCTCACCGGGACGTTCGGTAGCCACGCGTAGTCAAAGCAAGCACTGCTACGGTTAATTTATAAAAGGTTCTGCAATTCAAATAGTTGAAATCTTCCATCGCCATTACCTGTTTTCGGGGAAGAGATTATTTCGCAGAAGTTTGTATGCAAGAAGAAGAGTTAGAAATATAGACACTACGAGTGGTAGGATATAAAGAATTCCTGGCAAATTTCGTCTGGAAAAATAAATGTGTTAGGACTCAACAGGCAGCGAAGATTTTAAAATGCGGAATATACAATATTGTTACATGAAGGAACCTGTAAACCACTCAGAAATAATGGAATCCGAGAATATATTACTTTGCAAACGAGTTTGAATTTGTGCTTTCTCCACAATAACTAGTATAGTGTCCCTAAGAAAATAATGATTCGGCAAAATATTTTAACTCTGAATTTCACTGATTACCACTTACTGGTCTTCGCTCACGGTTTAACAATACAGTTACATATGAAAATTCCAGGAATATTGCTTTTATTCGGTAAGGGGAAACTTCAAATTTAGGCCATCTTCCAGGCAGCCAGTTGTTATCAAGATAACATCCCTTAAAAGGTGGTTGACAATAAAATGAGCACTCTTGAAATCAACCTTTGAAAAAAAATTACCACCCGTAACTGCATATATATTAACGTAAGCAATATCCGCAATAATCACGGTTAAGTTGGCAGCGAACTACAAGATGAAAACCAATGTTTTAATGTCTTACTAGTGGAAAAGATAAAATTTGTTGTCACCTCCAATTCAGGTTATTTGTTGTATGCAAATAATGGAATTTGGTGTGATTGTAACACATTGATATTTCTAACTCTTTCACATTATCACATGACTGGTGCAAACTAGAAATAAAAATTATCAGTGGTGTGTTTTGGTTTTAATCTGCTATCCGCTCTCGTGTGTCAATAAAACAGCAGTTCACGACCACTGTGACTTCTGAAATAAAGTATCAATTAACGCAATAAATAAAACACTTTCTATCGGTTCTGAATGAAGTGGCAGTGTTTCTTATTACTTTCTGCTGTAGTTCAATGCAGTTTCTTGTCCCAGAAATTCTTGACATTTCACATTATATGCAGACTTGGAAAAATGTGCTCCTTCACACAATGGAAGTCAGTATAAATTTTAAACATACAACAAACTTGAAGAAACTTTGGGTATGTGTATTTTGTTATGTTTACGATAAGTTTTGCATTTCNATTTTAAACATACAACAAACTTGAAGAAACTTTGGGTATGTGTATTTTGTTATGTTTACGATAAGTTTTGCATTTCTGAGACCTTTAATAAATGTGTGCAATATTTAGTATTGACGCGATTCCCAATTGACAAGTTGATTCCTCAGCACGCATGCCACTCGTTTTGAAATAATAATAATGCCACGATAATTGTTTACTCTGCACGTGGAACACGGCTTTAGAGCTAGGAATATGTTAACACAGAATTATTACGTCTGTTTGAATGATTTAGTTTGTATGAGCCGATATATCAGACGGTGAGTACCAGTACTTACCTTCATGGTAGGTAATTTGGGGGAAAATGAGACGATGCATTAAAATGTGTGGATGCAGTTTCATGAAATACATTGTCTCGGCGAGGTATTCTGCTGTTGATATTCTGGTGAAGTATCGTTCATGTAAGTGTAAGCATTAAAATTTTAAAAGCGAATAGTGATTTGTTTCGCAAGCGAAACACAAGGTCGTACCAAATGTTACAGTTATTTGCTTTGAAACTGTATGACTTTATGAATTTTTACAAAGCTTGCATCAAATGACAAATATTATTTTGGAATTATGGTGTAAAAATTGGCATCAATTGTATTCAGCCAGTGAGTTTTGTGACTATCGTTTTGGTTACTCGTAATAGTCCGCCATTTACCTGTGCATGGTTTAACATTAAACTATTGAAGTGTGAGACTTTTATGCATAAATTTTGCACACCTAATCCTTAATTCACTTAACGATATTTTAAAGTAAGTTGACTTTTATATGAAGGAGTAAATACAATGTGGGAGATCCCCGAGAAAATCCGCTGACAAACGGTATCGTCCGGCACAATTCCCATATGCGAAAATCCGGGAGCGATACCGCTGGTAGTCAAACCCAGTTCGCTTTGGTGGGAGGCGAGTAATCCAACCACTACACCTTAGGGGAAAGGAAAAATGAACAAAGGAGCAGCAACTGTTTAATCCTTTGGCTTCATTCGAAAACAAAAACTTCAATAAAATTGTAACACTTATAGTAACATTGAATATATATATTATAGTTCTCAGAATGTTAGATTACAAAAATTATACTAGCTAGAGCTCAAAACAACTGTTAATGTTACAATAATGCCATGAAGAATATTTCTTGAAAATTTGCTGTGCGGTTCTTCCGTATTTCAGTAAATAACTTTAGAGATAAATCATAAAGTCAAAGTACTTCAAAGTGCAACTGTTTACCGCAGGTGAACCCGNCATAAAGTCAAAGTAGTTCAAAGTGCAACTGTTTACCGCAGGTGAACCCGGTGTCAGATTACAAAGAAATAACTACATATCATTTATTTGATTTCAACAAACACTTTAGCTCGAACCAAATGTTGTGTTTGAATAACGTTTGGAAATTTGTCAAATATAGATTTCAAGTTCAGTCCCCATATACATGATCGTAGACATATTGCATATGAAGGGAATTTATTGTTGGGACTATACACGCAACGTAGAATCAGTGGCTGGTGTTTTGAGAGTCATTCTTGTTCGGAATATAATTTGTTGAAGTTTCTGCACCTCGCATTTGTGAATGGTTAATAATGACATCAACGAACATGCTGTACGGGAAGCGCCCTAGACACAAGTATAGTGTACATCAAAATATTGAACGATTGCAACAACTCAGCTGGTAAATTAATTTGGGACTGGACGGTCGAGCTAAGAAATAATGATGAATGTTATTTTTCAAACGGTTATGTATTTTTTGAAGTTTTCATTGATTTTATGCCAGGAAACCATTAAAATCTATACAAAATGTGGCTCTTGAACTTCCTTAAGGAGATACAGAGTAGGTCTGCTCCATTTGCTGTGTTACTGGCGCTGCGAAATACGGCCATCTTAAAACGAGCTTTCCTTGAGAGGCTGTATCACCTCTTATATATAAATTATTCGTTTAATGTCATAACAGAAGATTCAGGTTCATTACTGAAAATGCTTCATTATAGAAGCAATACATTTCATAGTTTTGTGCAAGCTTCGGTACCTGATTGTTAATAGGTGTTCCTTGGTTTTCATTAAAATGTGTTAATTAATGAAAACATAAATTTTTGTTTTAAGTTAATTCTTGCATACGTATGAGTTAGAAGTTCATACATTATGTCCGTAATGATGGGTAAGACGATTAGCTAAGATTCCGTTGTCGCACTTATTATTAAAACCTCTTAAATTGGAATTAGGTATAAATATAAATTTGAATATGGCGGGTGATGCAGACTTTCCTTAAGGTAGAATTAGTGGTTTTGAATACTTCACTTCACCCTACTATAAAAAATTACAGAGTTCATGAAAATAATTGTACAGACACTACCAAAATTGTCAAAAATATATTGCTTTATTTTAATAATTTTTTATGCACATTCATTTCAGTTATAAAAAATGATAAATTTCATATCTGAAATATATTAGTACAAAAATATTTTTTTACATTTTTACTAGTTTTTAGTTACACGCAATCGCTGGAATTATAATAGTCTTGTATGTTAAGGTTTTTTAAAGCAAAATATGTTTTCTAAATTATTTAAAATGGAGACACGCTTAATTTTTTAAAATAAAAATGTAATAATATTATTTATTTATTTTTAAAAACAATTATATAATTCAATTCTAGCAAAATTTCAGTGTTACAAAATATATGCAACATTCTTTCATGTAAACTTAAAATCGTACTTTTCTGACGAATATTGGTAGTGTGTACAACTTTTAATGAGCTCTGCAAATAGCACAGACGGCTGCAGTACTCCATTGGAACTCACTCTTCTTCTCCCTCCGGGTAGGCAAACCTGAACACTCATTACGTGTCGCCGATGGCTTTCGCTCTCATGCTGCGGCGACTTGGATGACGTCCTGCCAGTAATTGCCACTCGGAACGTAATAACCTAGAAATACCCGTGCGGAGTTAATTGTGGGTAATGGCATCGATTCAGGCNGTTTTTAGTTACACGCAATCGCTGGAATTATAATAGTCTTGTATGTTAAGGTTTTTTTAAAGCAAAATATGTTTTCTAAATTATTTAAAATGGAGACACGCTTAATTTTTTAAAATACAAATTTAATAATATTATTTATCTATTTTTAAAAACAAATATATAATTCAATTCTAGCAAAATTTTAGTGTTACAAAATATATGCAATATTCTTTCATGTAAACTTAAAATCGTACTTTTCTGACGAATGTTGGTAGTGTGTACAACTTTTAATGAGCTCTGCAAATAGCACAGACGGCTGCAGTACTCCATTGGAACTCACTCTTCTTCTCCCTCCGGGTAGGCAAACCTGAACACTCATTACGTGTCGCCGATGGCTTTCGCTCTCATGCTGCGGTGACTTGGATGACGTCCTGCTAGTAATTGCCACTCGGAACGTAATAACCTAGAAATACCCGTGCGGAGTTAATTGTGGGTAATGGCATCGATTCAGGCGTATGTAGGTCAGGCAGACAGCGGTATTTTCCTTCAGTCGTGAATTCCCACACTTCAAACTTTGCAAAAGGCGTTCTGTCACCATTTCGCTACTTTATCCGGGAGTAGGGTGGCACACTGGGCGTTTGTTGATGAAGTCACGCTCCGAAGTCGCCGTCCACCTTAACATCGAAAACACTCGTTTTTCAACGGTAACTGCATAACAGACTCTAGGAAATTATGAATAAACTTCCCTCACCAGTGTATTGCGTAATAAAGTGCGAATTCNGGGAGTAGGGTGGCACACTGGGCGTTTGTTGATGAAGTCACATTCCGAAGTCGCCGTCCACCTTAACATCGAAAACACTCGTTTTTCAAGGGTAACTGCATAACAGACTCTAGGAAATTATGAATAAACTTCCCTCACCAGTGTATTGCGTAAGAAAGTGCGAATTCAAACATCCACGGTGGCGTTCCTACAATTTTTCAGGAAACAGTCAAATGTTTAGTGGAGAGTGGAGACAAGTTCGGGTGGCTCATTACATAGGGGTTTGAGAACAAATACGTTGTGAAGTTCCCAAATGTGTGCATTAGAATTTCTATGTTGCAGTCGGATGTATAGTACACTCTAAATAAGAATCAGTGGAAAACCACCGATTCGCGGTGAAATTCAACTACTCGAATCCGTGAAAATAGCTCTACTTATGAATAACTAATTTATTTAAATTTTTGGTCGGTCAACAAGATTATTCGGTTTTAAATTAAATTAAACGGCAGCATTTTTTTTTTTAATAGTTATAACATCATATTTTTTATTAATAAACATTTCATACTCATTAATACGAAATAAACCATTTTATATTTTAAACAATGAATTTAATTTTCTATTATAAAAATATAAAGTAAAAACAATAGCATTTATTTTATTATTCAGAGTAATCATAATTAATGACNAGCTCTACTTATGAATAACTAATTTATTTAAATTTTTGGTCGGTCAACAAGATTATTCGGTTTTAAATTAAATTAAACGGCAGCATTTTTTTTTTTATAGTTATAACATCATATTTTCTATTAATAAACATTTCATACTCATTAATACGAAATAAACCATTTTATATTTTAAACAATGAATTTAATTTTCTATTATAAAAATATAAAGTAAAAACAATAGCATTTATTTTATTATTCAGAGTAATCATAATTAATGACTAAATATGATTATTTCCATACTTATGTACAAGAACTATTTACAAGCACTGCACCTGTACAGGCGATATGAATAATCTGTATTTTTCCGTAAGTTTCTCGTATCCAATTACCAATGTATCAACGTTGCTCATTTTGTTTCCTCTCTATGCCACTCAGTTCCGAAAGGCACTGTTTGAACATTAGTTGTCCCGTCTTATAGTATTTAAACCAGTAACTTTCACATTTATGAGCCATTGCAGCAGAAATGTTTTCGTTTCATAATTTATTTTAAACCATTAAAAGTAATAATTACGAAATGATAACGAGGTCCGTTTGTCGAAAGCACAAGCACAATGATGGTTCTAATTACAGAGTAGATACGCACACAGAGGTGCAATGCTGTAGCAGTTCGTTTGATGTTGGCATATTGCTGGACAAGTCACCACTTTGTTGTCGTTTGAGGCTGGAGTTCGCGGAACAAGCAGCTGGTTTTCTCTNGGCTGGAGTTCGCGGAACAAGCAGCTGGTTTTCTCTATTGTGTATTGATCACGCGCGGACCGACAATCATTTTACTCTTCTGCGGCATGCGTAAATAAACGAGCACACACCGGATACTGTTGTTACTAACGGGACACTGTGGCGTTAAGCATAATGACCTACACAGTCTCAAGTATGACGGAGTGTGGCGGTACATAATGGTAAAATGAGTGTTAAAAACAAAGGTAAGTATGATGAAAGTATTTACTAAACAATAATTTGATTTATTTTTATAATAATACAATAAGGCAATGTAGTAACTATGACACAATACAATACATGATGATTCTAAAATCATGAGGCAAACATTGAGGGGTGGTAGAGCTCACTTAAACAAACAATTATTGTATAGGAATATATGGGCAGGAGTGACGCGTTGAGGCGTTGAGGGCGTGATGGGCCAGTCCGATGGCCACCACGATTGCCAGATTTATCGAGTCTCGATTTGTTCCTATGGGGGCATTTGAAAGCCCTCATTTACGAGACTCCAGTTGATTCCATTGAAGACCTCGTCACTCGACTATCCTGTGCGGCTGCACGCGTGCGTGAAATACCCGGCGTATTTGAATCTGTTCGCCAATCACTCCACCGACGCTACCAAGCTTGCATTACTGTCGGTGGTAGCAATTTTGAGCAATTATTATAAACATTGCTGTAAAAAGGCATTTAGCGGCGACGTTGTAAATAAACACTGTGCATTCCATGTGTTATTTTTGTGTTTTTGCCTCAACGCGTCACTCCCGCCCATGTATTCCTATACAAAAATAGTTTGTTTTAGTGAGCTCTACCACCCCTCAATGTTTGTCCCATGATATTAGAATCACCGTGAATACTCTTTCTGTTTGTTTTGCTTGGGAAACCGACAAATATAAAGACACACAAATTTAATTAAACCCCGTATGCAACATTAAAAATAGTCAACATTCCTCGGCTTTAATATGTACTGAATGGGAAAGATATAGCAAACGGGACAAAAACAATCTAAATATAAGTGGGGCTCAAAACCCCCTCCTGGCTGGCGTACAACTATACCAAAAGGCAATGAAAAATTAACGGCACGACACACACGAAGGTAGCAGTAAAAAAAGAAGGCATTAAACGAATTACAATTTAAAGTTATACTCGTTGACTTCGGGCTTGATGCGCACCGCTATCAAAATACAATTAAAAAAACAAGAATGAAAATATAGGAAAATGTTTAAGGGGAAAAAGTCCCGCAAGGTAGCCGAGCGTACCAGCCTGCCACCCTTACAGTAATAATCAACTTGTCTGCTCAGGCCTAACATAAGTATCACAAATTAATGGCATACAGAAAATTACAGCACTCATGGAAAAAAACAGTGATTAGGTAAATCAAAGCCGAAACAACGTCTGCCTCCAAAAATAATATTAAAAAAGAAACCACATGCCATACCTTTGTGCACGTTGCCGTAGAACCCCATAAATACGTATGCCGACCATAAATATCAGCTGACGACCCCACAGAAGTGAGCGACCTCAAAGTAGTGATTAGCTAAATCGAATTAAAATAATTCGAGAATTCGATTATTGTGAAATAATCGAATTCTCGGTTTTTGTCTGCTAATTTCGAATAAATCATTCGATTTGAATTTTTCTTTCTCGACAACAGATGTCACTTAAAACACATAGCTGTTTACGTATATTTCTCACGTCGTTAAGAAACGAGTGGCAACTTTAAGTGATTTTTAAATTAAAATTTAAACTTACCTGTATTATGCCGTTCGTTTCTAAACACAGTTTATTGCAAAAATTATGCTGTGCTATTACTTGATACCATTCGGCCAACAAAATTAGCATGATAACATGTCACGGTTCCAGGTTTGTTTCAATAAATTTTGTGAGAAAAAAGAAATGCAACTCGAGGGAACATTCATCAAACATTTCAATTACTGTTTCATAGAGATTTCTTTTTTTGACTGATGACTCAATTAAAAAAGACGTATAAAATCAAGTAATAACGCATAAAATAATAAACCCCATAAAATAAAAAAAGGAGTTTTGTTTTTTATAATACTAATATACGAGGCAACATGAACATTTGGTAATTTTTACGTTTTACTTAATTATTATAGCTGTCGGTTTGAATGTTTAAACTGCATTAAATTTTATGAGGATGTCTCGTGTTGCAAGGTACCTTTTGGATTGGGCCAGCTGATATGTATAAGCTACGACGGGCCTCCAAACCGTGAGTCGCGGGGATTATACGGTTTCAAGCGGCCTCGCTTACTCGGATAAGCCATTGGCGATCTGCAATAGTATATTTTTGACAAAATATATACAAGTTTTAAAAATATGTTACACGAATGAGAAAAAAAAATAAAAAATTATATTTACAGAACGAGAAAATGCTTCAAAATGCATTCATAAAGGCTCTACTGAATGCAGTTACGATGTTAAGTTCCGAGAGATCTTGATTTTATGCGCTACTGTAGCACGTTACTTACGTAATTTTGTAAATGTAAAATAGAATGTAAAAAATGTCCTTTCGTATATATTTAAAATGTTTAAACTTAATACAGAATGATCTTCTAAGTTATTTCCGTTTTTCACATCTCGCTCTCAGTGTTAGGAAATACCATAAGTCCAGCGCCGTTAGATATTGAGCGCATCACAATTGACTGAAATTATTTTCGCACGTTTCGCGTTATCTCATTTCTGCAGTATTTGACAAAGGCAACATTAGTGTCCCGTCGATGAAGTCCAGACCTGGAGCGCGACAGCTGCCTCTGGGATCGCATGACTATAGCGCACCGGCCCCAGCAGACGTTACCATTGCACAGCGGTTTTACTCGGGGGGGACTACCATTTCTCCCATGCTTTCACTTTCCTTCGCTGCTTCACCTCCATTACTCCTTGACCTCGTTGATCCACTCTGCAGATCTATCTGCTCAGTTCAGCTTTAAAGCTGAGGAACCACAGAGTAAAGTACACAGGGGCGAAATGGCGATGTGATACTGGCTGCGCGAGGCTTCGAAAACGTACCTTGTGTCAAATTCGCTCCTACGAGCAGCAAAAGACTTCCTATTGGCTATGCTGCCGGCTGACAAGTTACCAGGCGCTGATTGGCGAACGGCGTTCAGACATGTTGCTGGCAAGTGACGCCACTTCGCTATAGTCCATTCACGGTTAATTCCAACTTTTCTGAAGTCCTGCTAAAGTTGTACTTCCAGGACATTCCTCCGCGTAATGCAAAAAAAGTTTAACCAAGTCTAGAAAATTACACCAAAGGGACAACGCATTGAATTCGTGCGCACTAAGTGTATAGTCTATTCACGATTTCTTCGCCCTTTTTGGATCAAACATTTGTAAATTTTGCAATAAATTATATTTATTTTATAATTAGTATGAATATAACTAGAGATTAAATAGTTATGGTGTAATGCATAGTAACAAATAGTTCTTATGCAAAATTTCATTAAACTGAGTGTACACGAATACGGTTCGTAGTCCCTTTGGTGTAATTTTTTTATACTTGGTTAAGATTTGTTTTCATGAGGCGGAAGAATAACATGAAGGTACAACTTTAGCAGGGCTTCAGAAAAGTTCAAAGTAACTGTGAATGTACTATAATATTATCATCCATAAGATCTATACACATATTTCTATGCATTACCAACAAACCTACTTACTGTCTGTTTTTATTTATGTTAATTTTAAATGAAATATTAGCTATATATAATAGGTAAATTTCCATATAACAAAAAATTAGGTATATTTATGTTAAGAGGAGTATAAAACGCTTGTGATACATCATATATTCAGGAAAAGGTCAAACACATCACACATAAAGTGATTTTTGAAAGGTTCGATTCTTAAAGTGCGAAGAAACCGTGAATAGACTATTATATCGTGTGTGGCTGGAGCTAGCTGTAAACGCGGCTGTTTCACCTCTGTGTTCTCAAATACTCTGCGACACTACTGTGGAGCCTCGGTGCGTGGGGTGACGGCGCTTTGAGTCGCATAATCCGCCCTTATTAAGCATCGGTCAGGGACGCATGCGCGGCGGTGTTCTGCGGTCTCCCGATCTGTCCTGCACGCCGACGCGTCTGAGTAATCCCGCCACCCCGTGAATAAATTTACGGTATCCTCACAGACTCCCGTTCATCTCGTGGTTCCAGGTTCTAGCACCCGGCCACATCGAAAGTAAGTATACACACGTGACAACTTTGCTTGACGTCACCAAAGCACCAGTCGATTAGGCCGTTATTTATGGGGATGGTCCCCTAATAGGCACGGGATCGAGATACGCCTGGTCACCGCGGGTAGTTTCAGACAAACACGACAGTCGGCCACGCCGGAACCCGTAAGTGTGACACTCCCGCACGTCTTCTTCCACCCAGCCAACACTCTGAGCATCTTGGTCCGTCTGGGTTACACATTCCTTGGGGCTCTTGCCCTCACCCCTGCTGACTTTCCAGGTCAGCGCCGGAGTAGTGTGTCCTCTCACTGCATCGACTCTTCTCAGGGCGACGGGAAACCCTCCGGGTCTGTGCCCCGCCTTGGAGCCAACCACTTNAAAATGTTTAAGGGGAAAAAGTGCCGCAAGGTAGCCGAGCGTACCAGCCTGCCACCCTTACAGTAATAATCAACTAGTCTGCTCAGGCCTAACATAAGTATCACAAATTAATGGCAGACAGAAAATTACAGCACTCCGTGAAAAAAACAGTGATTAGGTAAATCAAAGCCGAAACAACGTCTGCCTCCAAAAATAATATTAAAAAAGAAACCACATTTCATACCTTGGTGCACGTTGCCGTAGAACCCCATAAATACGTATGCCGACCATAAATATGAGCTGACGACCCCACAGAAGTGAGCGACCTCAAAGTAGTGATTAGCAAAATCGTATTAAAATAATTCGAGAATTCGATTATTGTGAAATAATCGAATTCTCGGTTTTTG
This sequence comes from Clitarchus hookeri, assembly GCA_002778355.1. Lineage (NCBI taxonomy): Eukaryota > Metazoa > Arthropoda > Insecta > Phasmatodea > Phasmatidae > Clitarchus > Clitarchus hookeri. Next base: position 484,081 of record NQII01001357.1, read on the forward strand.
TCTGCTAATTTCGAATAAATCATTCGATTTGAATTTTTCTTTCTCGACAACAGATGTCACTTAAAACACATAGCTGTTTACGTATATTTCTCACGTCGTTAAGAAACGAGTGGCAACTTTAAGTGATTTTTAAATTAAAATTTAAACTTACCTGTATTATGCCTTTCGTTTCTAAACACAGTTTATTGCAAAAATTATGCTGTGCTATTACTTGATACCATTCGGCCAACAAAATTAGCATGATAACATATCACGTTTCCAGGTTTGTTACAATAAATTTTGTGAGAAAAAAGAAATGCAACTCGAGGGAACATTCATCAACCATTTCAATCACTGTTTCTTAGAGATTTCTTTTTTTGACTGATGACTCAATTAAAAAAGACGTATAAAATCAAGTAATAACCCATAAAATAATAAACCCCATAAAATAAAAAAAAAAGAGTTTTGTTTTTTATAATACTAATATACGAGGCAACATGAACATTTGGTAATTTTTACGTTTTACTTAATTATTATAGCTGTCGGTTTGAATGTTTAAACTGCATTAAATTTTATGAGGATGTCTCGTGTTGCAAGGTACCTTTTGGATTGGGCCAGCTGATATGTATAAGCTACGACGGGCCTCCAAACCGTGAGTCGCGGGGATTATACGGTTTCAAGCGGCCTCGCTTACTCGGATAAGCCATTGGCGATCTGCAATAGTATATTTTTGACAAAATATATACAAGTTTTAAAAATATGTTACACGAATGAGAAAAAAAAATAAAAAATTATATTTACAGAACGAGAAAATGCTTCAAAATGCATTCATAAAGGCTCTACTGAATGCAGTTACGATGTTAAGTTCCGAGAGATCTTGATTTTATGCGCTACTGTAGCACGTTACTTACATAATTTTGTAAATGTAAAATAGAATGTAAAAAATGTCCTTTCGTATATATTGAAAATGTTTAAACTTAATACAGAATGATCTTCTAAGTTATTTCCGTTTTTCACATCTCGCTCTCAGTGTTAGGAAACACCATAAGTCCAGCGCCGTTAGATATTGAGCGCATCACAATTGACTGAAATTATTTTCGCACGTTTCGCGTTATCTCATTTCTGCAGTATTTGACAAAGGCAACATTAGTGTCCCGTCGATGAAGTCCAGACCTGGAGCGCGACAGCTGCCTCTGGGATCGCATGACTATAGCGCACCGGCCCCAGCAGACGTTACCATTGCCCAGCGGTTTTACTCGGGGGGACTACCATTTCTCCCATGCTTTGACTTTCCTTCGCTGCTTCACCTCCATTACTCCTTGACCTCGTTGATCCACTCTGCAGATCTATCTGCTCAGTTCAGCTTTAAAGCTGAGGCACCACAGAGTAAAGTACACAGGGGCGAAATGGCGATGTGATACTGGCTGCGCGAGGCTTCGAAAACGTACCTTGTGTCAAATTCGCTCCTACGAGCAGCAAAAGACTTCCTATTGGCTATGCTGCCGGCTGACAAGTTACCAGGCGCTGATTGGCGAACGGCGTTCAGACATGTTGCTGGCAAGTGACGCCACTTCGCTATAGTCCATTCACGGTTAATTCCAACTTTTCTGAAGTCCTGCTAAAGTTGTACTTCCAGGACATTCCTCCGCGTAATGCAAAAAAAGTTTAACCAAGTCTAGAAAATTACACCAAAGGGACAACGCATTGAATTCGTGCGCACTAAGTGTATAGTCTATTCACGATTTCTTCGCCCTTTTTGGATCAAACATTTGTAAATTTTGCAATAAATTATATTTATTTTATAATTAGTATGAACATAACTAGAGATTAAATAGTTATGGTGTAATGCATAGTAACAAATAGTTCTTATGCAAAATTTCATTAAACTGAGTGTACACGAATACGGTTCGTAGTCCCTTTGGTGTAATTTTTTTATACTTGGTTAAGATTTGTTTTCATGAGACGGAAGAATAACATGAAGGTACAACTTTAGCAGGGCTTCAGAAAAGTTCGAAGTAACTGTGAATGTACTATAATATTATCATCCATAAGATCTATACACATATTTCTATGCATTACCGACAAACCTACTTACTGTCTGTTTTTATTTATATTAATTTTAAATGAAATATTAGCTATATATAATAGGTAAATTTCCATATAACAAAAAATTAGGTATATTTATGTTAAGAGGATTATAAAACGCTGATGATACATCATATATTCAGGAAAATGTCAAACACATCACACATAAAGTGATTTTTGAAAGGTTCGATTCTAAAAGTGCGAAGAAATCGTGAATAGACTATTATATCGTGTGTGGCTGGAGCTAGCTGTAAACGCGGCTGTTTCACCTCTGTGTTCTCAAATACTCTGCGACACTACTGTGGAGCCTCGGTGCGTGGGGTGACGGCGCTTTGAGTCGCATAATCCGCCCTTATTAAGCATCGGTCAGGGACGCATGCGCGGCGGTGTTCTGCGGTCTCCCGATCTGTCCTGCACGCCGACGCGTCTGAGTAATCCCGCCACCCCGTGAATAAATTGACGGTATCCTCACAGACTCCCGTTCATCTGGCGGTTCCAGGTTCCAGCACCCGGCCACATCGAAAGTAAGTATACACACGTGACAACTTTGCTTAACGTCACCAAAGCACCAGTCGATTAGGCCGTTATTTATGGGGACGGTCCCCCAATAGGCAGGGGATCGAGATACGCCTGGTCACCGCGGGTAGTTTCAGACAAACACGACAGTTGGCCACGCCGGAACCCGTAAGTGTGACACTCCCGCACGTCTTCTTCCACCCAGCCAACACTCTGAGCATCTTGGTCAGTCTGGGTTACACATTCCTTGGGGCTCTTGCCCCCACCCCTGCTGACTTTCCAGGTCAGCGACGGAGCAGTGTGGCCTCTCACTGCATCGACTCTTCTCAGGGCGACGGGAAACCCTCCGGGTCTGTGCCCCGCCTTGGAGCCAACCACTTCCACCACAAGTCCCACCCAATGGTCAGTCACAGAAGAGCACCTCCTGTGGGGCCAGCAGATGGCACGTTGTACTACTTAATTTTCGATTGTACTTATGGGTTCACCGACAGACCGCTCGACCAACATCTCCTGTGCGGGTGGGTGCACAGCATCACAACGCCCAAAGGGGATCCCAGAGGACAAGGGTACCGACTCTAATCCTAGTCAACAGAGGTACGAAGCCGAACTATCTTCATGCTGGCAGACACAGCTGCTCGACCACTGTTGAGCGCCAGAAGTGGCAGCCCATCAAGGAGACAAAGGGCGAGCCGGGCCCGTGCATCCCACATCGGTCGGCACTGGGTGCTTGTAGAACCACTGCAACCCATTACAGGTCTCTCGTAGTTATTTCCCAACGTCGAATTTATTAGAAAAGAGGAAGGGCCCTTGTGGTCGCTCCCGACCCGGTCGAAGCGGACCCACGGGGTACTGTATAATAGACCAATGCCCATCACAGGTCAACCGCTGCTCGCTTACATCAAGACCTGAGGGGAGTGTCTCAACTAACATTGCACCTTTTCCTTTACCATTACTTTGAATTAATTCACAATGAAATTCTGGCTTTGGGTCCTAAATGGTCTGACTGTTCAGTAGTCCATCACCTCAACTAGTGTTCGGAACTTGGTACCCGCTATGTTCCCGACCACCAAGGATGATACCCCTTCCCCGAACGCGAGGAAGCCGGGCATAGCATAAGGACCACTCAGCATAGGCAAATCTGTCTATATCCAGGGATGGTGGGTGCCGAAACATCCCCCGAGGTAACTAATGTTGGCAGAATGTTGTTTATTAGTTAGCATTATGTACGCGGTTACACATCTTGCAAGCACGTCACCAACTTCCAAATATGCTAGTAAATCATTGGTTGGTAAATTATTGTGTGAATGCTTTTCTGAATGAAAAAAACACTACTCTTAAATGTGTGCACGCAACAGTAACATGATGTTAGGCCAATGTTGTATTTCAGTTGGCAACCAACATAAATTATGTTGGGTAATGTTGACCCACTTAACAATTCAGCGTTGGGCCAACGTAATATGTCAACATTGGCCCAATGGTAAAGCCAAGCCAAATTTTTCTACTAGGAACACGAAGTCTTGCCACATAAAAGATCATATATAATTACTATACGAAAAAGTAAGTGATAAGGATGCAAGGATAACAACCGCGGCCCATACACTTGATTCTTAAGCTATTTCATGATTTGGTTTTGTTTCGTAATTCTCTATAAAAACAACCATCTGCCGTAATGAAACGATTTTTCTTTTGAGGAGTATCTTGTAGATTATTCGCTTGTTATTAACTCAGAGATCTGTTTCGTTTTTTACGAAAAGTTTGCGACCCAGCAATGAGTTCAGAAATAATCTTTCATGCTTTTGGAATTTAGCTTAAAACTAAAAAACTCTTGAAAAGCCCGGGTCTTTATTGGACTAATATGCAACACATTCAAGACTCACGCCGTAAGGAATTGTACCTGTTCGCTATTAAAACGTAAATTGCCAGTAAAAATAAAAAAGTATGAAACGAACGAAACCACAAACTAAGAAGACAAGAGATTTGAAGAAGGCGGCATACAAGAGTCTTCTGGACCATATTCAATTATGTAGTACATTTAATTCATGGTGGTCTATATATTAAACGTTGAACACGAAGTCGATTCAATGATATATAATGTACACAGTAGAAAACAGCGTATAATGAGAAAACTATCTCATGTGGGAGACGTATTCCTCAGTCTCATAAACGGGTGTTGACAGTAACGTTACTTAAAACACTGTTTATTGGTTCCGACATATGACACTGCGTTGTACTTACATTTGTAAAGTTTCGAACAAAAATTTAGTTTCTTGGCAATACTTTAAATAATATATTTATCCGTCCCGCAAAGAGTTAATTATATTTAATATACTTTTTTTATTGCTTGAGTTAGCTGTAAAACTCAACGAGAACAACTTCGATGAAAACGTAAGGCACTGTCTACTGCCTGTGGAACAAGAGGAGATCCGATGGAAAGTTAGATTAACCATTGCTCTTGCCAAATGTCTAAAACCTCAGCAAACTTACGAACGGCGTTGTAAACTGCCGGATGACATTTCTAACTGCAATCAGTGTCCTCCCTGTAGGCTTTTTGAGTTGAGGACTTAATTGCAATTACGGTATATTCTTTGAAAACACATCCTTCCATTAAGTGTTATAAAATGTCATCAAGTTTGACTCCACAGATCTCTACATAATGGAGCGGAGGTGACTTGTTCATTGGCTGCTGCTGCAGACAGGACTTCTGCTGTTCCACCCGACCACACGGAATGAAGTTACCACAATAGTACTGAAATGTGAGTTCTGCGGGGTGTGTAATATGAACGGAGATCCAATGACGTATATGAACCTAATCCATACTTGCATGATGTTAACCTTGGTGTCGAATTATAACGCGAAATGATGATGTACGTATCAAATGAGCATGTAAAATATAATGTTTGGTTTGATACTCTCTTTTGGTACAGCAATGGTTGATATCACCAACACAGGGCACCAAACTTGACAAACAAGCAAGTAATAAGTCAAAGAACACACAAGAATTCAGAAGAGACTGCACAATGGATATAAGAGGCTCAATATGCACTCGCCAGTAAGACGACCAGCAACGTGGCCAACTTGCCAATCAGTGCCCGGATACGAACTTGCTCACATGATGGCTGAACAAACTTTGACGTTATGTGGTAGTCAGTCGAGTAAAAAAAATCCAATTTGCCCATGCAATAAGTGTCCGACTACGTCTTCACCAAAGCAACAGTCACGACACCTCGTTTCTGTTTACTCATATATCTATTCGGTGACTGAGTCATTCAATTACAGCGTGGAACTAAATATTATGTCCGCACAGCCTTAAATCATGGAATAGAACATTTCGAAAATTTGCACAGGGATGTAGGACAATGGCCAAGTAAATATTTTATCTTCTTCTTACTTCAATATTGGTTTTCCAGAACAGGACGATGAGGAGTTTTTAATTCATGCCATTTTTTCCCCTAACTCGTTACTTACTTTTTTCCCGCTAAAACCAACGGACTCACTTTTTAACCTTTCGCTCGCGTGGCATTTGTTTCCACGGGATATTCATTCGAATTCACGACGTGATATTAAAAAAATAATTACAAAAAAACGACGTGGAGAAATTTTCCAAAAGCAGGAATCTATATTTGCTTTCGAGCTGAGGAGAGGAAAAACTTGCTTCGCCACAACTGAGGAGCGGTTACAAGGGAGCGTGCGAGTAATCAAACAGCTAGGGGGCTGTGGGAGGGAGGTGGTGGTTTGGTAAGGGATGCAGGGGTGATGGTTTGTCGCCCTCGAGGGCCAGGGGAGGACACCAACCCCCGTCCCACGGGAAACTCAGAATCCGTGCGAGCGCGCGAATGAGGCCGAGGGGAAACAGCCCAGCTGTCCAAATATTGACTCTGGCGGCCAGGCGCGGGCGCTTGTAAAGGTTTTCCCATCCCCTCAACCCCCTCCCTCAACATAACCCACGCCATAGTTTGCTTGGAGCTGCAGGCGCGCGACCTGCTGGATGAAAATCAAATTAGTCGAGGCCGCTTTGCTTTGCGCTCGCGCGTTTCAGGGGGCGTCTGTTGCCCGTCCCGCACGTATGCGGTTCCCGCGCGAGCTCCAACTGTTTGATCTATGAAAGCCGGCGGACGCCTTTTAGCGACTTCACTCCCGCCGAGCCACACCATGTAACACTTAACTGGAGTCTGTAGTAAAAAATTCTTAATATATCAAGTTTACGTCTGGCTATAAGGCAGCATGGCGACGAAACCCTCTCAAGACTGGGCTATGCGTTCCCTGGTAACTGTGGAGTGGAGAGATTTGGGCGCTCTTAACATCGAGGTCCTGAGAGCCGATGAAGGGGAAGCGATGTGAGTATGGAGCAGCGCTGGAATGCAAGTGCGGAGGAAACGGGAGATCCCCGAGTAAACCCGCCGACCAGCGGCATCGTCCGGCGCGATTCCCGCATGCGAACATCCGGGAGCGACTCCGCCGGGAATCGAACCCGGTTCACATTGGTGGAAGGTAAGTTGTCTGACTACTACACCACCGCCACCCCTTCCCTGGTACCTGAATTTCTCACAAATTATATCTGTAACAGTAAGGTAATTACACACCATAAAAGTCAATGGATTAAACTACAGAGCCACTTTGTATTTTCTTCCTTTCTCTTAACGAAAAATTGCGGGAAAGTCATAAAATTGCTTTTAACATTTTTCCTTATTATTTTTCTTTGAATATATTAAATACGATAAAAGTAAAAAGAGGCTGCTGTATATAATATCTTTTGAACTTTCTTGAGAGAAAAATCGNAATATATTAAATACGATAAAAGTAAAAAGAGGCTGCTGTATATAATATCTTTTGAACTTTCTTGAGAGAAAAATCCTGTTTTCTGACCATTTATTTACTGATATACGCGCACACACGCAAACACTAATTTTACAGGCTATGCTCGAGTCTAGCTTGGGAAAAGTTAGTATGACGAGTTTTCTGTCCTTGAGGACAAAATTTGCATCCATAAGTTTACTTTGCTCTGTTAGTTTCTATGTTAACTTTACATGTGCGTTACGTCACATCGGTTATTATCATCTAGAAAAAAGTTTTTATTTTTAGGTTATAGAAATAGACATGATGGGGTGTACATCGTGTTATACATTAGAAGTCTCTTTAACGGTTACACAGTCAATTTGACAGCACATTGGCAGACAGTCAGCCACTCACAGCCAGTAACTTCTCATTATAGTATGCATGAGCCGTGTGGCGTGAACCAGTAGGACGGTGGTAAGTGGAAACACAAAAACCCGTATAAATTGANATCTTTAACGGTTACACAGTCAATTTGACAGCACATTGGCAGACAGTCAGCCACTCACAGCCAGTAACTTCTCGTTATAGTATGCATGAGCCGTGTGGCGTGAACCAGTAGGACGGTGGTAAGTGGAAACACAAAAACCCGTATAAATGGACAGTAAAACATTATTCTCGTATTTACTAAATCGTGTTTTGCTCTGTGCTATACCTAATCGTTTACTAGTTTACACATCGGCCACTTAACACTTTCAGTTACAGTGTCCTCAACCTGTGACGAAGAAAATGATGTGATTGAATGGTATGCACTGCACACAGTAGAACATAGTGTCCAATGCGAAAGGTTCCCTACGTGTGGGAGACATCATTGGCTGCTGAGACTATGTATCGTAACCACAGAAACAATTACTGCCAGTAAAATAAAGCAGAGATATATTTCTATTGGTCCCAATGTAAGACAAAGCGTCGTCTGGATATCAGTACAGTTCGGAACAAAATATTGGTTTGTTGCAACGCCTTAAATTATATATTTATTTATGACTGCAAATGTTAAACTTGTAGTGCAGTTGACGTCACATCATGTGTGTAATGGATGCCCCGCCGCTCTCTCGTGGGTGGCCTCAATACACACTTTTTCTCCCGGCTCCACCCTGATTACTGGTTCCTGCTGCATGCGCCGAGTGTGTATAGCACTCATCAATAACCAGATTACCTTGCTACAATTCACACCACATGCCACTGCAGTGTATACGTTAAAAAATTATATTACGTTGTTGGAAGTTTACTAGAATTTTTTACTATGTAGTATTTCTGTAGTGGCGTGACGATTAACACCTAACCTATAAGGCACCGCGGTGGTTTAGTGGTCACACTACTCAAAAGATCCTAAGTAATTATCTTAATTGTATCCATGAAACATAATTGGTTGGAAGATTGTTCCTGTTCATGAAGCTTTTGCTAATCACACTGCTGTAATTAGTATGTATATTACGCCAATGCTCTGTTCTCGGAAGATCTACTTCACGATTGGTGGTGAAATTTGGCTTTATCGGAAGTTAGTTGGTACTACTGGTAACATGCATGTACTAGGTAATGTTGAAATGTTGTTTAATCCATAATGTAAAATAAAAAGTATTTATCAGATTATTTTTATATTTATTTGTTGTAATAGTAGCTGTGATGTAATTAATGGTTTAAAACTAATGAAATGATGTAATTCAAATTTTTGAAACTTACATTCACGGAATGTGAGGATATTATAGTTAACTTTAGATGTTAAAATAATTTTTGATTTAAGTAATATATATTATGTATGTATTGTGCCATGAATTTGTAATGCAATGGTGTTTTAACTTTGTAAAACGGTTATTTAGTTCAATAGTTATGGACTTCTTAAGTTTCGAGTCGGGAGACATAACATCAAAGTGTCATGGCGGCCACCCGTCGGCGTCCTTNATCAAAGTGTCATGGCGGCCACCCGTCGGCGTCCTTATATTACCTATGCCGGACCGGGATTCAAGTTTGCTATGTATAAGGACTTCAAACTTTTGGTCAGGTGTAATTTTTTTCATTAATGCAAGAATGTTGTAAGTACAATTTTTGATTGAAATTGTAATATAATGTTGCTAATGGTAATTTTAGCTTCCGCAACAATCAGTAGCAAACGATACTCAGGGATAGTTTCTAGAATCTCGCNATGTTGCTAATGGTAATTTTAGCTTCCGCAACAATCAGTAGCAAACGATACTCAGGGATAGTTTCTAGAATCTCGTACGGTTTGTCAGAGAATGAGTACATTGACATAAATGGAACTGCCATGCCACTCACGTTTGTATTCTACCCTTTTCTGTAGCCACACCCCACGTGCCATCTTGCNATGTTGCTAATGGTAATTTTAGCTTCCGCAACAATCAGTAGCAAACGATACTCAGGGATAGTTTCTAGAATCTCGCACGGTTTGTCAGAGAATGAGTACATTTANTCTCGTACGGTTTGTCAGAGAATGAGTACATTGACATAAATGGAACTGCCATGCCACTCACGTTTGTATTCTACCCTTTTCTGTAGCCACACCCCACGTGCCATCTTGCACGACTGTCATGCTAACCGCAGCTCTAAACGTCAATTTACTTGAGAAAACTATACATAGACACAAATTCAATTTAGATAGAATTTATTTTGTAAAAGATTATACGATGTTATTTACGATGCCAAAATCGCATATATTTTATCCTTCAAGTACGGTAACAGAATGTTGTGAATTTCATCGAAGTTTTTGTTCTGAAAGATGATTTGTTTTATTTATTTTAGATCCTCAGCCTATAATCAATATGGTTCTAGTAATTAAAACGTGAATCGTAGTACACAAGCATTTAAATAATAAAATGTTTAGGTATATTATTAAAAGGTAAGAAATATATATATTAAACTTATTTTGAACTTAGAATTTTCATTCACAGATAAGAACGATTACGTTATCATGCAAAATGCAGAGTACGTGTACGGCAATGGAAGGGTGTAAAAATTAACTTATGTTTTGAATTAAATTAACACGTAATTTACAGATAAATATTGGTTTTCAGTTGAAAACTTATTTCCGTACAGTAATGGGTGCATAAGTTTTAATTTTACTGTGTGTTGTTACCTTTTACTTAGTTATTTTAAAAAAGAGTAATATGCCGTTTAAGTAATAGCTTTATTATTAGTAAAATTCATTTCTTCGGAGTGATTGTGGAATGATTTCTGATATTAATAAAACATGTCCAAATTTTAAAGTGAATTATTGTTTCATCTTGCGGTTTTTATGGCGTCCAAAACTTTCGTTTTGAGGTCGTCAATGTTAGCCAAAAATGGTGGACGAAACACTTGATCCTCTATGTACCCCCATAGAAAACAATCGCACGGAGTAAGATCCGGGCTTTTTGGAGGCCAGTGACGAAGAACCTGGTCACCAGCTGCTCCTCGACCAATCCAACTTNGGGGGCCAGTGATGAAGAGCCTGGTCACCAGCTGCTCCTCGACCAATCCAGTGTTGCGGCAACGTCTCGCTCAGGTATCCGCGAACAGCCAGTGCCAACTGAGGAAACAACCACTCTGTAAGCATGTCCAAATAAGGGATCCCAGTAACAGTGGGCTCGTGAAAAAAGGGCAGAAAACAGTGTCTTTGGATACAGCGCAAAACACGTTCACTTTAGGGGAAGCGCTCTCGTGTTCGATGGTTTCATGTGGAGGCTCCTGACCCCAAATCCGCACGTTGTGCCGATTCACCTTACCATTTGTATGGAACGTCGTTTCATCGCTAGAAAACAAATTAGACATGAAGGCATCGTCTACCTCGTTCTGGGCACATAAAGGAAACATCAGACCGTCCCCTTCACATTGACGTGTCGAATACTAGCTCGCTTCTCCCTTACCACTTCAAACCGAGAGTTACGGACGCCATCTAAACCGTAACACCGGACATGTTGACAAGAGAGTAGAACGAGTTGGTTTATTGCGTATATGTCGTTCGGGCCACTCATGGTGGTCACAGTGAACATTAATGAATGTATGGTACACAAACTTCACGGTTCCACGGTTTATTCGATTGATCAATCAAGGCTGTAGATTGTTTGGTTTTGATTTTATAAACCTTTAAATTTGGGGAATTCTTTTATAATCAGCATGTATACTTATGAGTGTATCTGTACATAACAGAAATTGCTATGTCATATTGAACAGTTAAAAAAGTTTAAGCCATTACATCTATAAGATGTATATTTATCATCTGAACTGGAATATGTCAGTTATGGGTCATTATTCAACTTTCAGAAAAAAAAAAACAGTAACAAAGTCAAACACAATTTACATTATAAACTAGTGTAGCATCTTTAGAAAATATTGAACATTAGACCGTTCTGTTCATGGAATATGCTGAAGTATTCTACTTTTCAACTTTATTGTGTGGCGCAATTGTTTATAACAGCCTTCAAAATTGTCATGAACATTTCCTACATTTAACATAGATTTATTTGATTATTGTACTATAGGGGAGAGGCGGGTAGCCCCGGCCACATAAATAAAACTCATGAAATTTTGAAAATCAATAGACTTAAATCTTTATTTTTATACTAGAATGGAAATACAACATATCTCTCACAATTATAATTAAGTAACAATCTTAAAGGNAACAAAGTCAAACACAATTTACATTATAAACTAGTGTAGCATCTTTAGAAAATATTGAACATTAGACCGTTCTGTACATGGAATATGCTGAAGTATTCTACTTTTCAACTTTATTGTGTGTGCAATTGTTTATAACAGCCTTCAAAATTGTAATTAACATTTCCTACATTTAACATATATTTATTTGATTATTGTGCTATAGGGGAGAGGCAGGTAGCTCCGGCCACATAAATAAAACTCATGACATTTTGAAAATCAATAGATTTAAATCTTTATTTTTATACTAGAATGGAAATACAACATATCTCTCACAATTATAATTAAGTAACAATCTTAAAGGNAATCTTTATTTTTATACTAGAATGGAAATACAACATATCTCTCACAATTATAATTAAGTAACAATCTTAAAGGTTAATTACCTTAACTTATATGAAGTCTTGAAATCAGGCTTACATTTTCAGTGGATACATTTTTGTAGGGTAACCCAGCACAAAGATTTAACGATGACCAAACCGTTTTTGGCCTTACATACGCCACAAAAGTAGTATTCCTCCGAAGGGTCAATGTCCACACACGCTTCGTGCGCACAGTCTTCACATTTATGACACTGGATACAGTCTATTTTGAACCTTTCTCTGCAAATGATGCATTCGGTATCCTGGTCTCTTTGTTGCTGAACCAAACTTTGAATGTTATTCTTTGTTTTCATTTTATAAACTGCCACCTTGTTTTGATTGGTTGCAACCTTTTTCTCTGCCAGCGCGTTTTTGAACGGCGAAGATGTCAGAATCTCACTCTTTTGTGTTTTTCGGGAACGCACCGCAAAACGTTTCTTAGAAGCGTCAGGAAAAGGACTCAACTGTTTGAACAATTCATTTGCTTTAGGCACCTTATATCCCTCAGCTGCTTCTCTCACAGATGTAGTTTTTTTCTGGACAGATAGCATAGCCTGTTTAATTTTATTTTCATCCCAATTTCCTCTATGTGTAATTCTTCCCTTGACATTTGGAAATTTTGAAGTGATTCTGCAATGGACATCAACATTTTATACGCTTGCTTTAACATTACATTACAATAACTAAACATTTCTCCATCCAAAAGTCCGGGGTTACCCGACAACATCGTAACCGGTGGTACCCGACTGCCACATTCTATGTTTTTATTTAATATCAACAATTTCAATAAAGATAACCTAAATAATTAACCTAACTTATACACTTGAATCAATATCTTAAAGGATAGTCAGTAAATCATGGTGAAGTACTTACATTTTATAAACAATAACTGAGTTCAAAATGTAAACGGCGCACATTACAATATAGGCACAGGTAAATGAACGATTGTAACGCGTTGTTCGCTCGGCGGTCGCGTCCGGGTTGATTCGATTATACGGCTAAATGGCGCTGCGGTCGAAATTGCTAAAGACGTTAAAATGGCGTGGTGCTAGACTGAGTCGGATGTTTCGCGAAATTGTAAAACGTTATTTAAAAATGGTTGTGACGGTTTTCGCCAAGATGGCAGAGTTTCCGAGTGAAGGATTCTACATATTCGACAATGTGAAAACAATTCTTATGTGCAAATACTAAAAACGTTAGAATAGAGTGGTAAAGGAAAGACACCTGCACGAAACACATAAAAACGAAATCAGTACAACGAGAAAGTGAGCACAAATTTAAAAAATACGTTATTAAAAACCAAATAATAAAGAACGGATATTAGTAAAACAAGACAAATAAATAAATTATTATAGGTTAAACAAGATAATCGCACAAATTCTCTGGCACGTGTGTCAACCACACCCAATCAACAACACAAGGAACGAAGGTTAGTAAAGAAATAGCTGCGTTACTTTCACCTTGAGCCTGATCATGTAACTATTCAAGAAACGTTGAAATCTAAATACGTTAGCATCACGTCATTAATAATTGGCAAAATAAGATACAAGTCTTTTCGACACCCATTTGTAAGCGATAAATTAACAATTATGTTAAAACTTTGTAACTATTTCCTCTCTTTGTGTTGGCAACCTAACTGCACAACTGTATCGGCTCTCGCCGCTGTTTGTAATGTTATATGCATGTCGCTAACGGCTAGGGTGTTTTTTCATAGGTTGATTTTCAAAAGTTTCTTCCAGTCGTGAACCGACTATAGGCCTTTTTTTGTACCAATTCAGATGTTCCTCTGTACCAACTGGTTTTGGGTGGGTCTTACTAATTTATTGTAACAAATTTGCATTGTTTTTAATAAGTGCTACGGCTGTTTCCCCATATGACAGAAAAACATTGTTAAGTCGATAAATAAAATATCAGATACACTATTGTTTGTGAAGATTGTAACACCCAGAAAGGAAGGCTCAAACGAATTAAAACTTGGAGGATGTGTAGAACAGTGTACCAGCAATCAATGGTTACGAATACAGAGATATAGCGTACACGTAGGCCTAACAGCGCCCTCTTGTGTGTAACCGGAAAGGTCCGTGTTACGCCAAGCTCAGTCAGTGAAGAGCCGTCAAACGAAGTGAAAACAGATGCCAATATGCCGCGTTGACGTCAAAGGGCGCCATGTCAGCATTTGAGTTCAAACGGGCAAAATGATCGGTCTCCAGGAAACAGGTTTGTCATACTGTGACATTTCGGCTCGTACAGGGCATGCTGCTACGACAGTGAAGCGTGTGTGGAACCAGTGGATAGAAGAGAGTAGCACGCATCAACGAACGGGTAGTGGACCACTCAATGTGACCACAGCACGGGATGACCGCTATCTTGTCAGCATGGCTGTAACGCACCGTACAGCCTCGTCCACATAGTAGGCTCGACACTGGAGCACTGCAAGGTGTGTGGACCTGTATGCGTCGACGATTCAACGCCGGCTGCGGTGGGCTGTACTGGTGGCGCTCATGCCATTGCGTTGGCTTCCATTGTCCAGAAACCACAAACGCTTCAAACTGCAATGAGCATGTTAACGTAGTCGCTGGCGTGCTAAGTGGCAAGCTGTAGTGTTTTCAGATGAGTCCCGCTACAACCTGTCACACAGAGATGGCCGCATACGTGATAGACGCTACCATGGTGACCACAATCAGACAGCCTGCATTGGTGAGCGGCATAGCGGACAAATGCCAAGTGTGATGGTGTGGGGAACCATTAGAAACAACATGCGATCTCGACTCCTATGTATTGAGGGCGATCTGAACAGTATCCGCTACATCAGGGAGGTGTTAGAGCCCGAGGTACTGCAACTCCACATGCCATATTTCAGCTGGACAATACCCGGCCACATGTGGCGAGGAATGCGCAAGCCTTCCTCAATGAACGACGGGTACCACTGCTTCCCTAGCCTGCATATTCGCCTGACATGTCGCCCATCGAACATATCTGGGATATGGTTGGTCGGTGACTTGCTCGTCACGGTCTTCCAGCAACTACTGTTGATGCTTTGTGGACTCGCATACAAACGGCGAGATCCCCCAGGAACATATCCAGGTTCTTTTCGATTACATGCCACGACGTTTAGACGCTCTGATTGCAGCACGTGGGGGCTTCACACCATACTGAATTCTCAAGGACAGAGATCATGTACAGTTCTGTAATCCTAATCAATTGTGTATTGTCATGTACCTAATCTGTGGTATAAAATTCATTTCACCCACATGTATGCTTCTTGGTGTTGCATTTTTATGAAACGTTAGTGTATAATTCGAACTATTAGCAACAAAGACAAACCCAAACCAATAAATCTTATCCTTTTTACATGACTTCGGTTTTGTAGAATAAATGTTTATAAACATTATTCTATTAGGCTACATACTAGTCAAAGGCATATATAAAAAATTGTATTGGGGAATTGTTATATAACATAAGCATGTGGGTGTGACATGTTGAATTTTATATTGCTCTGTACCTTAATTTGACTTTTGAGAAACGCTAATCAAATTGTACTACATGTGTATTGAATGCTGAAAACTAAACAATAAACAAAAAAGTCACTTTTTACAAAATATAAGCAAACTACCTTCTTTGCAAGTGAAGGCATAAAAAGTGATGACGTGTCCACCATGTGTTGCATGAGGGGCAAGGTCCAGCTAGCTCCTCTCGGTGAGTGTCCTGTTGTTCTACGGGAACTTCTCACGGGCGATTGAGATGAGAGTGCTGATTACATACAGTTCATCAGGAACTAAAATGCAGCATTATCGTTCGCCTCATTCTGTGCTGACAGCTTCGTTGAATCACCTCGCCGATCTGTGTATACATTTCAAATTCATGGACAAGTGCATCATCTCATCTCTGGGACTGCACATCCAGTGGAGGGCACAGACCCTCGGTATAATCAAATTTACTTTATCTATGTGGATTCAGCGAATGCTTCCCGGGTGCGTCAGCACAATCCTTGCCAGCTTGGAATTTTGGAGAAGCTGGAACGTCTTCTTGGTGAGATCAATCCTTTGGCGCAGATCCACAAGTCGATGCATCAGGTGATGGTGTCAGGGGAAGAGGAGTCAAGGCGGATGGGTCGCTCTTTGAGGCAGGTCACCTTGACGATCAAGCCGGGCCTGAACAAGGATCCCAACATATACAACCTTCCTGTTGCTCTAAATGAGGTAGCAGCGATTTTTGTGGGTGACGTCCCACCCTTACGAAACGATATCAGGATTTATCCTAAAGATACGCCGGTACAGGCAATAAGTCACCTCAATGCCTTGGCAGACCCGATGACTTACCCTCTCTTTCATTGTGAGCACTACTCGCAACACAGTAAACTGCAATCAGTTCTATGCATATAGCATAATGCAGAGGCACGGGTTTTCAAACCTGCACCATTCTGGAAAACTGTTCCAACCGTTTGTCGTTGATGCTTACTGTAAGGCGGAAGCCTTGAGGATATGATCCATAAGGCAGAACCAAGACCAGCTAAGAGTTGAGGAATACCTGGGTATTCACGAGCACGTGCAGAGGAAAGCTGATGCTGCTCATGTCAGAGTGGGCAAAGTTGTGATACTTCCTTCATTTTTCTATGGGTCACAGAGACACATGTATCAATGCTATCAGGACTCGGTAGCTATCATGCGCCACTTTGGCAGACCAGATATGTTCATTACTTTTACTTGTAATCCGAAGTGGCCGGAGATTGTGCTGTCGCTGGAGGGCTGCCAGCGGGCATGCCATCGTCCTGATGTATGCAGAGTATTCAAATGTAAACTTGATGCTTTAATGGTTGACATCCACAAAAAGCAAGTGTTTGGCAAGGTGGATGCCTCCACCTATACAATTGAATTTCAGAAATGGGGACTACCCCACGCTCATATCCTGCTCATTTTGTCAAAAGGCGACAAGTTGGCGATGCCAGAAACTGCCGATGCTGCTGTCACAGCTGACATCCTGGACAGAGAGGTGGAACCTGAGCTATACGCAATGGTGAAAACCCACATGCTGCACACCATGTGCGGGCCATCTGCACCCTGCAACATGGATGGGGGTTGCAGGTTCCACTTCCCGAAGGCTTTTCGGGCAGAGGCTCTGCTCCACTACTGTGCCTTTGTCCAATACAAAAGACCGGACAATGACGCTTCTGCTACCATCGGCACCAAGGTGTACGACAACAGGCATGTCGTGCCTTATAACCCATATCTGCTTTTGAATTATCAGTGCCACACTTACGTTGAAGTGTGTTCCTCGCTTCAAGCGACAAAGTACATGTACAAATACATCCATAAAGGACACGACTCTGCAGTTCTGCAAGTCGGAGTCATTGTCCATGATGAGGTGACATCTTACCTCGATTGCAGGTACATCAGTTCACCAGAAGCATGCTGGCGATTTTTGTCGAACAAAATGACAAACAAGAACATATATGTGTTCAGGCTCAACATTCATCATGAGAACAGGCTATCAGTTTTCATTGCCGACAATGATGTAGCTGGGGCATTGGAGGGGGCATGTGACAAGCACATGCACCTCACATCATTCTTTCTTTATAACTCTGAGCACAAGTTTTATGCCCACCGTGGTGGCGGTGAGTGTGGGGCAAGGCCGTGTCCACTACACCTGGCATATGCCCAGTATCCAAGCCACTTCTGTTGGCTCGAGAAGCAGCATATCATAACGATCGCACCAAGTTCGGAGGGAAGGTCATCATCTTTGGAGGTGACTTCCGCCAAGTTCTACCTGTGGTAAGCCACGGAGGCCGTGCAGACCAAGTGAATGTCTGCCTGAAGAACTCCCCACTGTGGCAGTTTTTCAGACAGCTGCGTCTCAAGAACAGCACGAGGGTCAACAAAGGGCAAGAAGACCAGCAGTTCCTGCTGCGAATCGATGAGGGGACACTTCCGCCCATCCCCGGCATGCCCGATGGCTATGTGCAGCTACCTCAGATCTTAGTGCTTTCCCAGAATGGTGACATCAATAGCCACCTCTTCGGACATGAGGGGCTAACTGAGGAGGTACTGAATGGTGTTCAAGAGTTTCTACTATTGCTGTGCATTTACAGAGTGGTTCCTGCTGCTACAAAAAGTGTGTGCTTTTATGATTGCAGGTAATAAGCGCGAGGGCGATCCTCTGTCCGAGAAACGAAGATGTAGATGACATCAAGACCACCATAGTGTCTCGCCTGAGTGGAGAGAGCAGAACATTCATCAGCCAAAACCAGCTGTAGGGCAGCGAAGGCGGTTCCATCAGTGTCCCTGTTGAGTTTCTCAACTCACTGACTGTGTCATCTTTACCGCCACATTCACTCACTCTCGCAGTTGGCTGCTGCATAATGTTAATAAGAAACCTCGACACCAAGCACGGACTCTGTAATGGGACCAGGTTGTTGGTGGTCAACATGTCCGATTATGTCAATGACGCAAAGATCATCACTGGGTCTTACAAGGGCGACAGGGCCTACATTCCCAGAATTAAACTGTTGTCTTCCCCGGCTGACTTTCCTTTTTCTTTTAGTCGCAGACACATTCCTGTCCTCTTGGCATTTGCCATGACGATAAATAAAAGCCAAGGTCAGGCATTCGACCGCATAGGGATTTACCTTCCACATCCAGTGTTCAACCTCGGACAGCTGTATGTCACACTGTCCCGTGCTAAGAGCTTCGACTCTGTGTCGGTGCTGGCTAAACCATCATTTGGCATCGTCCTGCAAAAACATCAAAACAAAACATTCACTCTGAATGTGGTGTATCCAGAAATTCTGGCCGAACCTATCCTAAAACAAACCACCTCTTCCTTCTTATAAAAATTACCTCTCCCATCATTAACAAACCACCTTTTATTCAAATAAACACCTCTCCTTCTGTCCGCCTGCTCCAGGCAAATTAACAAGTGATTTTCTGCTACTCTACATCGAACGCTTTGACCTCCTCAGTGGCACACCATTTGCTGAAGACTTGACTTCGATCAAGTCCGTCAACTCTTCTGTGTGCTGGCCAACGACATGTGTAAGGATCCTCGGCACTGCAGCTTCATTTTCTACAATAGGTGGGTACATATACCTTTTCCCATTTCTGCGACAGAACATGCTCTCTTCTTACATCNCGCTCTCTTCTTACATCAAGTACACAAAGTATTAAATGTTCACTTGCCCACAAACGAATACAAATTACAACACTTCATTCATCACTCATAATGCAGCCTGCGTCACTGTATGTTAGCATGGTTCACATGCGGTGATGTTGCCGGTCCCAAGCCCGGATAAATGCAGAGGGAAGGTGAAGCTAACGCACCATGATATGCGACGTTAGCACACCGTGGAGGTGTGGTAATGGTTTTAGCCCTCCATAATGTGAGTTCAGACGTGGTTCCTGCTCATCTCAAAGTCCCTTTAGCCTTAAGGCGATACAATTATCATACAAGGGGGTCGGTCTTGATACCGACTCGGACCAAACAGACCCTAACGGATCACATTACCGAAAACTTTTGTGGTTCTTTCCTGGGTCTGTAAGTTCAGTGTTGGGACGAGAGTCGTCTACAGACGACTCATTGGCATGTTGTACTCATCAGGCCAGTTACCATGTTGTCACCTGTTGGGACTCACGCCTGCTTTGGGACGGGCACTTATGTGATACTGTGGTAGGTCATTATATGCTTTCAAACACACCAATAATACCTACTACGAGGTGAAGTTAGACGTGGTTCCTGCTCACCCATGGAGGTTAGCCCTCCATAAGGTAAACTCAGATGTGGGTCCTGCTCACCTTCACCCTTCATTAAGGTATGGGTGCATGTAGACAGATGAGGTGCCTGTTCTCAATCGTAAAATGTAGGCGTCTTTGAGTGCAAGTCGCAAACAAGAGTGTAAGCTGGCATACTTCGGAAGGCCGACTAAGATTCTTTTCCTCAATAAGGTGTAGTGAGATGTGCTTCATTCTAACAAAATGTCTTCTCCAAGGTACTACCAAAGGCATTCATTGCCTAAAATGTTTTCTTTGCAACGAGACACAAGGGCGTAACCATGGCTGTTGTAGCCCACTGGGAAATGATTAAAACCATCTTCCTCAAAGAATGTAGACAGATGTGGTTCCTGTCGTACACTTATACTTTAAAAAAAAAGGTGAAGTTAGAAGTGGTTCCTTCTCACCTCATGTCTTCTCCAAGGTTGTTCCGGAGAGGTTGTTCGTGGTTATTATATCCTTACACATTGTCTTTGTAATCAGACACAAAAGGAGAGAGCACTACCATTGCAGCCCCCTAGGAAACCATTACACCGTATGTATATACTAACAACTCTACTCTTACAACAAAACAAATTTTCACCAGGTACCTGCCTCACCCAAGGATAGTGCACCCGCGGAATACGCGGGCCAACCCCTGGTCATTTTCATTAATCAAGAACGGAAGTTTGAGTGGTAGAGTGCTGGAACAAAGTTTGTGCACACCTTTGAACCTTCCTCTTTCGATCCCCCACCCCTGTCCACAACCTCTACCACCCAGGGAGGAGATGTGGCGACCGGAGGGGTCTGTTTTCAAACATTTTCGCCTCTGGAAGCTGCAGTTTTCGATGGATTTCGTCAGGATTTGAGGAAGGGCTGTCTCTTTGGACACTCCCTCGGTTCACAGTTAGTTAGGCCCTTTTGAATAAATGTCGGTAACATAGTGGTGTAGCATAATATGTACTATAACTATGGTACAAAGTCACTTGGTTCATATTTCGCGCACCAGAATTATGGTACAGTGTACAAAAACATCGGTATTTTGTACGATAATTTAGAAATTTGTAGCATAATGGTATCTGCACTGCCCAACTTTGCCTATAGGCCTGAAATGAACATGGTTGGGCCGTACAAGTATTATATCTACACCACACATATAGGTATTTCGTACAATAATTTCTTAATTCATTCCGCAATGGCAATGGACTCTACACTTACCAAGCTTATCGCAGGCCGTATTTATAACCTGGGTTTCAGATTGCACTCATGTACATGCTTCATCGTTCTTGAGTAAAATGCGGGTTATGCAGTACACTTACCAAGCTTATCGCAGGCTGTATTTATGACCTGCGTTTGAGGTTGCACGCATGTACATGCCTCACCGTTCTTGTGTAAGAACTCGGGTTATGCGGGCCACCTAGGAAAACATTCATACAATTACACTCTGTAAAAAAAAAAAGGTTTGGTTTCAATTTGCACCCGTTTACCTGCCTCACCCAAGGATAGTGAACCTGCGGATTCCACGGGCAGATCCCTGGTGTAAGCAATAATTACAAACGTTACTGCTTCTGTTGAAAGTCTGTAAAGGTGATTAATATGTACTCGCCTTTGAATGTTTCTTGGACAAAAATGCCATTGTAGAATTGCGTTCAATCAAGCATTTTTTCTGTCCTCGTTGTCCGAAAACTTGAATAAGTTAACTTTCGGCCCATCAGAGTAATTCCCTCGACACTGAGATACACTACACTTATACACCATGGTGAATTACGCACTTCATGGCAAGGTTTTATTTGAAAAAAAATACGACCGCTTCATGTCGTAAATAATTATACCGACATTTGCCCGCTCGTTGTGACGTCACGAGCTTCCCTAGAAGAGGTTGTATGACCTCGAATCTTTGTATTCGTGGCTGTCCTCGGATTACCGCTCATATCGGGGGACGACCACTTCTCCGATTGTGCATTTCTTCGATTGCTGCTTATACGCCTGCGGAGGGATAGACGCTACCCTCTCTCCGTCACTCTGTCTTTGCTTTACACTCCTTTTTCTTAATTTTCGTCGACATATAAACACGTGATATATCCGCGTGCCCTTGAAGCACGGCGTGGGCCACGCGGGGCAAAGAAGTGACGCAGAGCGGCAGCATGATACAGTAATAATATATCATAGAACTCTATTGCGAAGTAATTCTCAGCGGAAGGAACAGAAGAGAATCTAGGTAGTATCATCGAACAGCGTATTTGCCAGTGTAGTAACTATTACACAAATGAAGGAACTTAGGACGGCGTTGACACATTACTGCCATCTTCATCAGGCGCATAAGAGCTCTGTTATCGAACGGCGTATATTTTGGGCTAATTTTAAGCACAAGTGGAGTGGATTGGAGAGATTTGTGCGACTCTTAACGTCGAGATCTTGAAAGCCGATCAGGGTAAAGTGAAATGAGTATGGAGCAGTGTCGAATGCAAAGAAAACCCGCCGAACAGCGGCATTGTCCGGCACGATTCCCACATGCAANATGAGTATGGAGCAGTGTCGAATGCAAAGAAAACCCGCCGAACAGCGGCATTGTCCGGCACGATTCCCACATGCAAAAATCTGGCTGAGACACCGCTGGAAATCGAACCCGGTTCATCTTGGTGGGAGGCGAGTGATCTGACTACTGTATCACCGCGGCCCCTTTGAATCACGACATTCATATGCGAGTGACTGAGATAAGCTCGATACGCCGTGAAAGCACAGAACATTTTCAGTCTTCGCAAGACAATGAAGTCATCAGTCTGGTTTTCAAGGCTTTTTTGGAATATCCTTGTCGTATCTACTATCAGAAACATCGCTCGTCTTGCCGAAATAAAACTCTCCTCTTTCTTGCTATCTGCCGAGCAGACAGAATAGATAAGTACACAGGAACTAAATAGCGCGAAGCTTCCTTTGATGTGGGGGTACCCATTCTCTGGCTGTCTGCCTGAAGTTCTCGGAACGGACTGTGTCAGGTTATTGCGTGCTGCGTGAGGTACCGTATTGGCTGAGCTGCCGGTTGGCAAGTAGGTTACGAGGCACTCACTCGCGAATAGCGTTTCGACATGTAGCTGGCAAGTGACGCCCCATTCGTCTGGCGTCTGGTTGGGTTTGGCGGAATAAGCGACTTTTTCGTTTCAGTATACTTGAGTACGCTGTGNCCCCATTCGTCTGGCGTCTGGTTGGGTTTGGCGGAATAAGCGACTTTTTCGTTTCAGTATACTTGAGTACGCTGTATTGTCTCCCACTACGAACTGGTCCCATTGTCCACACATGTTCGAAGCACACACGTAACACCACGTTCCCCAGAAAGTCGACACAAGCAGATTTAGAAACATCGAAAAGAAACATTCAGTCATTGAGGTAAAAAATAACAAGCTCAATAATGTGTCGAACCACTAAGAAATGTGGGCCCACTTTATGGTACGACATTTCGCAAATATTTCGAAATTCCGAAACCAAGCCTCTTCTCATGTGAACAGCGGGAGTCACTGAGCATTGAATTGCGACGCCACCTGAAAGGTGGGGCGAAAATAGTGGTGAGTATTCGCNGAAAGGTGGGGCGAAAATAGTGGTGAGTATTCGCAACCAAGGAGCGCGTGCAATCGACGACTGACCAGTTTCCAATTAGACACGAGTCGTTACAACACTTTTCTGTACTTATTTCAATCTAATACCGACACAGAAATGCATCTGTTACGGAGTATCGATAACAGATACATGATACGAGCTGGTTAATGTGACGCACATGAATGTTGTCAGGTACGCGTGTTATCAAGTAGTATACGTGTTATCAGGTAAAATGTATTAAACAACGCATATATATATATAAATATAAATATAAATATAAATAAATAAATATATACACACACATATGTAGACATACAAAACACACACCACATTTTCAGGAAGTGCTATTTAAAAGCATAATTTTGTAACTAAAATCTACAACACATTGTATTATCTTTCCCCAACAATTATTTTAATTAATTTGCATTAAAATTTTAATGACCCCACTTATTTTAAATATAACTACAATAGAATCAATCAGGTACATGGAACAATAAATGCAATACAATGGCAAATGTTGAACTGATACAAAATGTATCTGATAGTTCCGCAGTATAGTTACTCGTTTGCAGTAACTGTCACAAGTGGCTACGAAATACAGAGTAATAGACTGATACTCTACGACCCACATCTACCTCCGAGCGTGGGCTCATGCCTTGGCAGTGGGTTCTGCTACGGCAGCGGCTGACGGACGTTAGATTTCGGGTCAGTCCTTCTGTTACCACCCTCACTCTACCCTTAAATACTGAACATCCTTCCTGAATATCCCGACTTACCTAGGCCTAAGTCAGGCTTAAATCATGTAACATTGGAGGGTTTTAATTAATTAATTACACATAATTACTTAAATATTATTCTATTCCTAGCCTCGCTTCCTTAGCCCATCCCAACTTCGCATAGCACGTATTTCTCAATCCTATTCCGAATATCTTAAACGCGCGGGATTTCTAAAATAACAGTTTAAAAAATATTAATTGCCTCACCAAATTCAAGCCTCTGAAAAAAATTATTTCATACAATTTTCTGAAAACACACAATCAATAGTTTCAAAGTAATTCAACTTGGGTTTCATTATTTTTTTTGCTCTAAAATGTTGGGGAAATGTTTGCATAAATCATTAATGGTAGTCTTGAAAAATATTATACAATTAATGTAAGTAAAAATGATTTGTGGGGTTAAATTATTTTATAAAAAACTCAAAAACTGAAAAAAAATTAAATTTTTTTTTATCTAAAACAGTTTAGCAGTACATCATATATGTCCTTTAAAGACAACACGATATTAATAACCTAACCTTTCCAATCATAGAGGAAAAAATAAAAATTTTGTATTGCAAGACATTAATTACTTAAACCATAAATGTTGGTTGAATAATATAATTTTTGCATTGTTTTATCTGAACACGTTAAGAGTAATCAGTTTTTAATTATGTTTGTTGAGTGCTATAAGTCACTTAGTTATACTACTCAACAAACGTAATTTAAAACTGAATATTCTTATTGTGTTCAGATGTTATTATTTTAATGAGAAACAGTTATGCAAATTATAACTTATGGTTGGCCACGACCGTTGACATTTACGTTATGCAGTGCTGCTGTGGTTCAAAACGTTACGGCCATCAGGTCGATTGTGAGCTATTTTATACTTGTTTCGGTCGACCTCATCGATCCTCATCGCTTAAACGCAAACAAACCTTTCTCCGGAGCTGCAAAACCACGAAGTAGATAGGCTCTTCAAGACCATAATTTAAAAAAAATATTTTTTTAATGTTTTGAGGAGATTTTACACTTTCGTGGCTTGATATCGAGTATAACTTCATAACTATAGATAATCGTCTGAAAAATAACGTTTTTCATGTTTATTAGCGCAAATATAAGAACTTTAACTTAAAATTTTGATTCGTACAAACATTGAAAAGTTATTTGTACATAAAATTTGGCTGCAGCTAAAGAGTATACTGAAGTGACAGGAATGATAAATAACAAACGCAACTTCAAATTTTATCTCAAAAGTTATAATTTGAAATACGTACAAACAGTATAATAAATTTACTAAAAATATTCTTTACGATAGTACAATATAATTACCAGTTATTATAAACTGAAGTTCAAACGCAATAAAACTTGTACCATTTTGAGGTTTATATGAAAAGAATATATAAATATGAAATTTCTGTAACTCGTTTCACTTTTTTAAAATTAATTTTCTTCTGTCTATATACTTCTTTCTTAGGTTATTAATAAACATTACAATAAAAAAGGATACCGTAGGTTAAAAACGTAGAAAATAATTGTAACCTCTTGAGTGCCTTTAAGATGGAATTAAATTAACGGCGCGGAGTGGAGAAAGGTGGTTGGTTTGTTGGTGGTGGCAAGGGGGCTTGCCGCCCCCTAACTCGCTGATTGTGGGGTGGCAGGGGGTGTAACCACGTGTCGACGGGCGGCCACGCAGTTACGCCTCCAGAGAAGCGACAAGTGCCCTGAATGGCGCCACCTTGGCAGCGCGGCGACGCAGCTTGTCAACGGCGCGGGGAGTACGACGGCTGAGGGGGGAACCCACGGCTGGAGCGCAAGTTTTACGCTTCAAAGGAATGTGATTTGCATTTAAATTGCCAGCAGTTCCGTTCCGACGGAGACGTTCGTTTACTCCATTGCGACGCCTTAATTACATGAGCGCTTGCTGCGGGCGTAAATTAAGGTTCTTTTTTCCCCCCTCCGCCAGTCTTCCAACCCGGGCCTTTTATCTCCTGCCCTGCATTGTGGGCTACCAGTCGGAAATCAAGCGAGACAGACGTTTTACGGTGTGTACTGCACGAGTTTTGGAACCTTTNGCATTGTGGGCTACCAGTCGGAAATCAAGCGAGACAGACGTTTTACGGTGTGTACTGCACGAGTTTTGGAACCTTTCCTGTTGGTTTTAACCTGCGAGTGACACTACAAAATTTCCTATCCGTTTCTACCTCTTTAATTTTTTTCCAAAATTTAAACACCAACACATGAACAAAAGATTTCACTTATTAAAGGTCTTTGTCGGTGAGGTAATTGCAGGGGAGAGGAAGGTGTACGTACTAATCTACGTATGTATAAAGACTGTACATAATTCATTGGCTTGTCCAAGATGCCTCCTGCAACTGTAAATTTAACGCGAAAACATCCTTTTACGTAAGGGTCACTAAACGTTAGGCATTATTAAAACTAGCCTACATTTGACTTATCAATAACTTTTTGATAATTTTCCTGTGTACGGAAATAAAAATACCACACAGTATTTAAGCACACTGAGGCGAAACGACAAGGCGGTTCCTTTGATGTGGGAGTGCCTAGTCTCTGATTGGCTGTGCGAGGCTCTGGGAACGGTCCCTTCGTGTCATTCGCTACCACATTTGGCGGAAGGTTCTCTATTGGCTACGCTGTCGGATGGAATGGAAGTTACCAGGCTCTAATTGGCGAACGACGTTTCGATCCTTTTTGCTAGTGTGTACTGCTGATGGCTGCGGTAATAGTGTGCCATTGACGTTACCAACAGGGACACTGTCGTTGCTTGTTCAAATTTCGCGACAAACTTTACGATGTTTGCTTCACTGAAGTCATAGAACTTGCATTGATTCGATATTTTTTTCCGTGACCCTGAATCAATGCAAACACTTGTATACTGAGAGGCCAAATTATATGAGGTGGAGTCGAAGAGTAAGATGTGTTCTGACGACGGTAGCAGCCGGTAAACTAGTGATATCTCTGCTTGCATTGCGAGTCTTCCATACACAGTAAAGAATATTCGTATTTTCTACAAACAATTCCTTGGAGAATAGTTACCAAAACGGATTTTTGGAACACTCCAGTAAATTNCATTCTACAAACAATTCCTTGGAGAATAGTTACCAAAACGGATTTTTGGAACACTCCAGTAAATTATTGTATATTTACATCACTGAGATATATTAAAATACTAAATTAATTATAAATATCCAAATTTTTTATGATTATGAAGTATACAGCGCCTACTTGTTGAAAAAGCAGTACCTGCATGTTTGCACATTACAAATTGTACCGAGCTTTCTTCTAATACATTTTGTAGTTTTACAAAAAATATATTGGCAAGTAGTTTCCAGAAACTTATGTGTATAAGAACAAAATATGTTTAACGTGAAGATAGATGAGACGAGAAATGATTGCATTTCTACTAGAGATTCTATTGGAGCAGTTTCCTAAAATTGACTGCAAAGTCTGGTTTATTTTAATTATTTTCCTTTAAACACTGTTTATGGTTTTGAACAGTTTCCTATCGGATAAAAGACGTAATTCCTTTTGCGGAATACTTTGCATGGCATTTGCATACTTTTAAGCAAACATCAGTTTATTATTTGTAGTTACCTTTTGTGTCCGTGTTTTTCTTTTTTACTCTGGAATTTCCATGCATTATACAGCGAACCTCTACAGAGACATACGTACACAATGATAGTTCATACAATCACTATATGCGATGTATAATACTCATTGTTACGTGGTAGTTAATAAATACTTAGAATAATTTCACGATTGCAATACTTCCGTATTCTAAACACAGCATGTCGCATCGCTATGAACTTCGATAAAGAATAATGGTGCACCGTTATTGGTTAAAAGCGTGCGAGGAATAGGAGGCGAGAAAAAGTACTAACATAATATGGCCTTTCGTAACATGAAAACTAATTTTTACGGTACAAATTACATTTATGTTATTAGTATTCTTTAATAACTACTTAAGATTATACACTAATAGGTCTTACATGCACACAATTTAAACACACTAGGAAATTCCAACCAAATATTTGACTGTGTGACGAAAACATTGCGACCCCACCCACTTTCAAATGGGCGCTCTTGGGCAAGATTCAGCTAAGAATAGCCCAATCGATTAGGTAAATGGCCACTCACGGGCAGTAATTGGCGCTGGTAAAATATTTGTTAATTCCATGAAACGTTTTACTCACATCACGTGACCTTGCATAAAGTCTCCTGAATTTTACCACAGAAAAAAAAAATGCTGTCATTATTTGTTACAGCACTCTTTCAGGAATTATAATAAAACAGGCCATAGCTCCAGAAAATTAAAAAATCTCATTGTTTTTCCCTTATATAGTGTCTATTTAACGATCCGAATAGATGTGCATTCTGTTCATGCTATAGTTGCTCTTAACTTGATGGCTGGTTCCCTGAAGTGCTTAGTTACGAAGAGAACTCTTTACTTTAGTATGTTGATCTACGGCACCACGAATAGTTACTATTATAGCTTCCATGGCTTCCTGCTCAACTTTGATCATGGAACCTACAATATTTTTCGCAGAGGCTTTGGAAAATCCGGCACGCTAAAACTCTAGTCTACTGGTTTGTCTCAAACAACGAATGGAATTTGCTACAGAGTCGCGTTCAATAAAACTATATGTTGACCGCGTAAATTCCTGAAATTCCACGACNGGTTGACCGCGTAAATTCCTGAAATTCTACGACCACGACGACACCACTACGCGCTAGTTCATAGGCTTGCGCGTAGAAACGGTACCAATTTACATACGTCGGTCGGAATCTGTACGTTTAATGGAAGTGACAGTGGTATATCTTAATAATATTTCGGAAATAATACCATTACATTGTGTTCTAACAATAAAATTAAATACATGTGAAATAAAAGCTCTGCCACCAAGGCCTTCTTTGCTTTATAATGGGCGTGGGCATAGGAACCGAGATGGTTTGGTAATAAAGGACCCCCCCCCCCTGGAAAAATAAGTTTTTCACGCTCTTGCTGCGGAACAAGCACGGAAGATCGTATACAATGTTGCAACGCATTTCAGTGAACAAAAACGTCATGTAAATTGACATACAACGCCATTGCAACAGGTTGCCGCAACTGGAGTTTCAAAATAAAGGCCAAACGAATTTTGACAAAGGGTAATGTAAACAACAAGCCCAGTTTGTCTTTTAAACACATTAAGGTAATAAAAGGACGCCATAAATTAATTGAAGTAGACGATTTTGCATTTGTTGATGCGCGGAGAACTATACACGAGTTATACACGGTGAGAAAAACTTTCCACACTTGTTATAAAATTGTACGGCGTATGTTCTATTATTTGGTGGGGAATTCTGTTTTCTGGTTGAAAGATTTTTTTTTGCTTTAGGCCTTTACTATTTTAGTGTGTTCATAAGCCCTAGAGTATCATCTCGGCACTTGTACTTTTATAAGCTTCCCCGTAGATAGGGTTCGTACTATCACTGGTTAGTTACATACCCTTGCAGGTGCCTATACATATGTATGCTCGTCTTGAAGACGTTTATAAGCAGACTTGTGACAAAACTAGGTAATCAAGACAAAGTTTCAATTCACTTGTTCAGTCTTTTGTTACTACTATAAACATAGGGAAACCCGGTTTATATATGCTGGCTCCGATTGGAACAGTTAACCTATTTCAAAATATAGTTAGGTATACGTGATGAACGCGTCATGAAATCAAATGCTCGCGTTTCACATTTGCTCATGTAATACGCACTCGACCGCCGAGAAATGTTTGCCACCCTTCCTGTCTTGCCGAGGCTCTAAATTCGATAAAAAGTTGTTACCCTGCAATCGAAATTAGATATCCGACATAAAAACCTTGTTGAGAATATATTTTTTACAATAGCCAAACATAAATTTTGAAATAGGATTCCAGTGCATCAAGTTTTTAGAGATAAATAGCTTTGTCTTTGGTTGATAATGTAAGTTAACATCTGGACATCAAAAAATGTTTGCGTCATCTTTTAGAACATTTAAGTGCTTTATTTATTTAGTTGTTATGGAAATGTTGCCTGTGAAAGTGTGTTGTGTGCACTCCAAGAATCACGCTCGTAGCTAACGTAGTTTGGGAATGGTAAAAGTACCCGAAAGCGTAGTAGGTGAAGGGAGAAGGAGCTTTGTCATGAAAACTGTAGCAGTTAAGATTACGCAGTTCACGGTAAACTGAACACCGACTTTCCTGGTTACATTGTATCCTTCCACGATATGTAAATTTAACATTGCCATAGGCATGATAACCTTATTCGCGCCGCACCCGAGCGATATATTGGAATTGTTGAGACACGTAAACCTGTTACTTATATGCAAATTCGTGCTATAATGAGAATGAAATGAGTAAACTCACTGGCCATGCATTTTAACACTACTCTCGCAATACAACGCTGAGTGCTAGGCCTGGTTTNAATTAGAACTGTTGCAATTGAAATGGTTAAGGAATGACAAAGGATTAATATAAAGTCAGTGGGAGCATGAAAGTAAAGAGAGAATGAAATATAAATAAGTAATGACATTTTATTCAGGTGAATAGGAGAAGTCGTACAGAAAATACGACGTACAAAGTTACAATGCTTCAGATGTGGTAGCACGCATTTCAGTAGTAGATTCGAAAGTACAGTCATACTGTTGAAACTTTTAAGGAAAATAACATATTATGTCCTGTTTTGAAGATATTTGTAAATATTATAGACACAATAAAAAAATAAAAAAAAATTATATAGCAATGTTTGGGATGGCAGCTCTTGTATACGTCAAACGATGTGGAAATAACACAGCGGCAAAGTTTATACACCGAAAACATTGTTACTCTCTGTAAGTTAATCTCCTCCGAGCCATTTACTCGCGGCTGACCGTAAAATAGAGGATAGGAATAATGTAATGTTTGATTATTAAACTTCAACAACAGTAGTTTTACGCCATGCTGAAAATATTTTTTTAGAAAAAAATAAAATCTTTGTCACAGTATTATAAACGGTGGAGAAGGGAGTAAACTCGTCCTGAAATTGAAGTGGCAAAGGATAGCGGGATATGCGTTAAGTATGAAACCAGTACCTTAAACGGCTCGGCATTTGCATAACTTATAAAATACAGGGCGTAAAGGAGATAAACTTTCAGCGGGTGCGAGTAAGTCGTGAAAGGCAGGGAGCGAAAATTATTTAACGAAGCAGTTCTATTCATTGTGGTGAGTAGGGGAAGCAAAAAAAAATACTCGTCCAGATATTTAACTACTCAGGAACAGCATGGATGTTTGAGAATGCGAGAAGGAATTATTTTACGTATTCCGAAGGTAAAGTACAAAGCACAAAGCACAACGTAGTGCAAGAGACTTAACTTTGGAATATAATTTTCTAGATATCGGTGACAAAATTGAAAGCAAAAATAGTTGAACAAGAAGAATGTTTAAGGATTTTGGAGGGCAGTTTTTATTTACCAGAGTTGAAAGTGTTCGTCAAACGGTGTGGTAACGGCACAGCGGAGAGGTCGACACAGTACCTGCCTCTTCTGTAAATCTTGATTCACATTCACGCCGACCTCGCCAAACAGAGTGGGCAAGAAAAGCTATGGTTGTTCACATGTGAGCGGATTTTCCTGCGTTAAGATTCTACTGTTTGGTTGCAGGCTGTTTACGACAACTCTGTTTAATTCGTATTTTTTATACCAGGATTCGAAAATACGCGATGGACAACCAACTAGAATCTGTCATGTTTCTACTCAAAACGAATTTTTACAAAATGATTTTCAAGAAACGATAATATTGTTTCAAATTANAGAATCTGTCATGTTTCTACTCAAAACGAATTTTTACAAAATGATTTTCAAGAAACGATAATATTGTTTCAAATTTAAAAAAAACGGTTAACATGTTAGTGCTACCTATATAATCATTTCCAAAATACATTGATTTAATACAAGTGTTGAATAACACTTATGTTTATGTTCNTTAGTGCTACCTATATAATCATTTCCAAAATACATTGATTTAATACAAGTGTTGAATAACACTTATGTTTATGTTCATGTATTATATAATAAACGCTTACACTGAGCGGAGCCTACTTATGATAGAGTTACTTATTATACAGCAGCCTCAGTGCATACAAAGCGAAGCCACCCCATCATCTGGCGGACAAGATGCAACTTGCTGAAGGAGATGCTATATATATAATCTATTCCCGGTTTCTTCATATATTTTTACTCAAACCTTTGAATAATCATCGCACGTACCGATGTGTTTCATTGTTTCCTATATATGTCGTGTATCACAAGCGTTCTATACTAGTGTTAATATAAAAGTACTTTTTTTGTTCAAATTTAACTGTTACTTTAATTTATCTATAAATAATATTTAACTAATAAATATTTCAGATAAAAAAAAAAAAGAAAATGAGTGTGTTGGTAATTCCTAGTAAGCAAAAGTCCTTAAGCAAAATTGCATTACACTATGCGCGGACGAAGACGGTGCGCTGTCCATTTGGAATAATCTTCTAGAATCGGTTAAGCTTTGTCTACGCGAGGCGGAGGAATATCCTGGAAGTAAAACTTGAGAAGGGTTTTAGAAAAGTGTGTAGTAACCCTGAATGGTCTGTAGCAATATTTCCCAAAGTATGGGTCGCGACCCAATGGTGGTTAGCAGACAAAAATTGGGTTGGTCCCGACAAATATAATTTCTTACATAAACATAAGCATGAGTTATATATACCGAAATAAACTGGACGTGTCGAATTCATTGCGTTTGAAAGTGACAAGATTGAAGTGAACACTAAATCTGAAATGCGAATAATTAAAAAACAAATGCATCCTTCGGATTGAAAAATCTGATTTCTTACAACCAAAATTATTTTTAAACTAAATTAGTAATATATAACATTGTCTAATGCTGTTTTATTAGGTATCTTTTTCATTAAAATTGTTCTTTAATAATTAAACTTTTTTAAGTATTTTATTAATCCTACTACCCTTCACTTCCTTAGGCTACGTAAGAAATGCAATGTGAACATGACAGAACAGCGAAACGGTACGTTTCTCGCATAAGGCATTAAAGTGGATCCTGAAGTTTGGCATTTTATTTATGGGTCGCGGTTCATAGAACTTTGGGAATGAATGGTCTATAGCAACCGTGCTGCGAACCTCAAACATTCGTTTCACGGCAGTATCTAGCCTCAGAGTAAGTTAACACACAGAGAGTGCTGACTGGCTGCACGAGGCTCGCGCCTTCTGCCCGGCTGGCTACCACGCACTGCGGGAGATTCCCTAATGACTGCGGAGGCCTCTGTGGCTGGGCGGTTAGTCTGCTCGCCTCCCACCAAGGCGAAACGGGTGCAATCCGCAGGCCGGGTCACTCCCGGATTTTCGCACGTGGGAATCATGTTGGACGATGCCGCTGGTCGGCGGGGTTTTCTCGGAGAACTTACGTTTCCTTCGCCTTTTCGTTCCGGCGCTGCTCCATACCTCAGTAACCCTCATCGGCTCTCAAGACCTCGCTGTTAAGGGCCGCCCAAATCTCGACCCAGCCGGCTGGCTAGCAAGTTACGAAGCGCTGATTGGCGAACGGCGCTTCGTCATGATGCTGAGCAACGACGCCATTTTGCTGGCTTGTGCTGCTGGAGTTCACGATATCAGCGTTTGTTCCATCTTTGTGCCCCCAGTAGAAATATGCGTTGGCCGAACTGTTGACATTTCGTTATTTTCGTTATTTTCGTTGGAAAGTTTGCCAATATTAGAGGTGGATCACACACACATCAATACAACGTTGACCGAACGTAATATGCCAACGAATATTACTACCACGAAAATATTCTGAGGTTACTTAGCACCTGTCATACAATGATACCACTAAATAAGGAAATGCTATAACGTATCAAAAGCGTATTTTTTTTTAACATTTCACTGTTGGTAAATTGTTGGTTAAAAGTTGGTAAATATGAGGCGTGTAATTGGCATGTCTTTTTTTTGTTGAACCAAAGTTGTGCAACGAACATTTCATGTCATATAATGGAACAAACGTTTTAATTGTTAACAATGACCATTGATTGTATTTTAAAACTCCGAAGGTTTTTCAAGACCTGCGCTCCTTTCTCTTTTTGAAATATGTTAAGTTAGTTAATTGTCGTGAGAAGGTTGAGAACACACCGTTTGATAATTGGTACTTATTGTTAAGTGTAACCAACACTATGCCAACGAAATTATATTTTTCATATAATAAAAAAAATATTTGACATGTACTCTTAAAAGCTGTGGTTTTTTAACATACGAAAATGCTTCTTTAAAATTAGCTTTGTTGGTCATGTTCGTTTTTTATTGGAAGAAGCTACTGTTGGCATTTTGTGAGTATACTTCCGTTCGGGCAACAATATGCATCTATCATAATATCACTAATATAAAAAATTTGTTTCAAATTTTAAGAACAATTTTAGTTTTGCAGCGTATTAACACTTTCCAAAACTACCTTTCTTTTAAAGTCTATTTTGTTTTTTATGTACGTGTTGAGACAATGTTGTAAACACAATAGTTGGTGATGGGTACTTTTTCTTGTGTTCAGTCAGCATTGCGTAACAAACAGTTCAACATATANGTTGGTGATGGGTACTTTTTCTTGTGTTCAGTCAGCATTGCGTAACAAACAGTTCAACATATATATGTCCCAAATAAAAAGTGTTTATGAAGTCTTTTATATATTTGGCCCTTCGAGATTACTTTGTTTAGACTAGTGAGCCTTCAAAAATGAGCAGTTTTTTGTTTGTTGTGTGTTAGTTACAAGTTGGAAAATATAATGATGTAACTTGTAGGTAATCGTATTATTGGCCAACGCCTCGTCCTATTTACATTTGGTTGCTAAGGTTAAAATGTGTTGTATATGAATCAAAATATTTGGTCAATGTTTTTGAATAAAATTAGAAATTAAACTTTGGTTCTTGTTTATTTCCGGGTAAAATTCAAAATTATATTTAGAGGGGAAACTTGTTTGAAAAAAGTTTTAATATATGTATATAAACCAAATACTTAAAGCGAAAATTCTAATATATAAGTGGATGTATAAATTACTTCTTTTAATTCTTAAAATATAGATTAATTTTGTACCATTTGAGGCATCTAACATCTAAGAAATGTATGCATATGGAAGAAATTTATAGTGGAATTAAGTATTATATAATGACACTTGAAGTTTTGGGTATGTGTAGCAGTGTCTCAAGGACACAAAGGCAACCCAATTGAATGCGTGGATATTTAGAAATGAGTGTAGCGGTCGCGATAAACCTATTTGGACTCATGTCGCCTTCGGCCATTCAAATGATTGAATCTCTGTGATTATCGTTGCAATAATGTCCTGGTCAACGCCCTAGCCTCTATCAGCGTGACTCGGAACGCGGGCGACTTTCTGTATGGGACCAGCGAAATGATGTAAACCGGGACGTTGCCCCGAGCCGACAGTTTAGAGTTTGGAGCGTCGTGCGGCGCTAAGAGCCAGGAGTGCGAAGAGAGCGAAGCGACGAGCTAGCGGAACGACATGAGTGACCAGCGGAAATTTAGTATGCGGACTGCGAGCTTCGGTACAGTGGAGAGTGAGCGTGAGAGGCGGGGACGCGTGAGTGACAGATACTTGGTATGATCGCAATAGACACATTGCATTCGTGAACATGACGAGGGTGAATTAAGTGACGAACCAATACAGAGACAGTGATAAGGACTTTATAATTAGAACTGAGATAGACATTAAATATTGCGCTCACTGAGAATAACAAGTAGAATAGTAGTGACAGATAGTTTAATGTTGTTCACAGTAGTTGTGTAAATATTTACAACATTGTAAATAAAAAAAAATTAAATTTATTTATATATATTTTTTTTAAAAACCTCTATGCCTCACGAACTAGGATACGCCCCTGGCGTCTTGTAATACGCATGTCTATGGTCGGTTGCATGTTTTGTTGGAATAAAAACCGGCATATGTTAACACGAGTCAGTTTTCATTACAGTTTCAGGCATATACAAGATAAAATTATCCTATAACAATGCTCGTAATTTTATACATCGCATGCTTTGACAAAAAAAGGCTAAAAAGAATACGCATCATACTGGACAGTATGTAAGGAATAACCTTAAGGATATCAGATATTTTACATGGGATGACAGTTAGATACAGTTTAAATGCAGTAAAATGCGACGTATTAACCAGAGTAGGATAATTTTCAAAATTTGGCGTTGGGCCAACTTTGGCCCGACGCCAAAATGCCACGCGGGAGAACGTTGGTCCAACATGACTTTTATGTTGCTAGCCAACTGAAATACAACAATGTCCCTACGTAAAGTTACGGTTGTGTGCACATGAGGACTGGAGCAGATTGCAGTTCCGAAACATCGTGACTTTTTATTGTTTTCATATTGTAACTATACACATCTGCGTCTTTTAACTTGTGTTGTCCTTGGTGTCAGTTTGTCTGTCATTGTTGTCGGTTTCATGACATGATCATTATTTTTTTTATGCATTTATATGTTTGGAGGTTTTTGTTTAGTATTATTTTGTGTGTAACTTTTGCAGATGTTGTCTAGCCACATTTTTGCTGTATTGGTTATTTTTTTTATTCGTTCATTGTCAGACTGGATCATTATATTTTTTGATCAATTTATTTAGTTTGACTTAATACAGTGTGAGTTTCGTTTGTGGTTTTGCTGTTTTTGTATTGTCATAGTTGCGCTGTCAAATAAAATTCGAATTCAATAAGAATTAAGTTCCTACGACACTGAATGTTCGTCATCCGCGGGCAGACTTGCAAGACGTGTGACAAGATGTTTCCCAGCAGAAGCTCAGCCTGGCCTCACCACCATCTCCTCTCAGAATCAAACCCCAATGGGGTGTACTAGGAGCAGAACTTTAATTCTTCAGCCATTCATTTTGGGATCCAGCAAATTTTTCGGCCATCAGCTTGTCGTTACTAGGCCACCTGAGTTATACAGGATGGTGGCCAGTAGTTAATTTAGTTAAATTATTTAGGTGCAGACTAACGGCACCTGAGGTGCATTAGGGGTAAACAAGTACATGTATTCTCCGTTATTTAACATACCAGGATTTTATTGATCAGAAGGTCACATAGGTATTTACACACACTGGCGAGACTGAGCCCCCTTGCAAGCCGTTTGCCTGAAGGGCTGGTGGGCTGAAAACAATACGTCGGGGAAGGTTGTTGAAGGGAGATGTTTCTCTACTTATTTGTGACTGCGGCTTTTGGTGAGTTTTCTTCGTTGGTAGCTGAGGCTTGGTGAGTTGGGTGGCCCTGGTTCCGGCCCTCGGACTGGCTCTCGTTGACATGCTGTACTAAGTTGGCTTTTTCCTGCGGTTTTGGCGGTCTCTCGCTGAAGTCCGGGATTTGGGTTTCCCGTGACTTGTACTTTTCCGGCGATCCTGGCTGGCGTTCCTGGTTGGAGAGTGCTTCCTCCTCGTCCTACTTCCAGCTATCGCGTTTCTGTCTGCATTCCTCAAAGCGGAAACTTTCACTACGCTTTCGGAAATGAACTCATAAGTTCTCGGTACTTTTACTAGGTTTGTCTCGGGAATTTACGCATGAAGTTTCGGCTGTTCCAGGGTTCTCTCCTCGGTGACATTACTATTGACTCGCTGACTGACTGAAGTTGCCATCCGGTGCCCGACTACATCTCTCGGGGAATGGCACCACTCGGACTGGGGCTACCACTCGTTTTCGGGAATTTACTCATATTCTCGGCATTGTTCTCGTCACACGACTGTTTACTCCCGTTTCGGCTTCTCCTGTTTCGGTTACATCTATCTCGTCTCGCCGCTGTACCGCCGAACAACTCCCGTCTCGGCTGGCGATAATTGCTCCTGAACAACTGACTGTGAACAACTGATTTCAACTGACTGCCTGGGCCGGACCCGAACTCCGGCCCGTTGATACTACTGCCTCTCGCCTAACTGCCTTCTCTGTCTTGCATCGCGGCTGCCGAACAACTCCTCGTCCACGACTGATCACGACTGACTGACCACCACTAACTGACGACAACTGCCCGACTGATCACTGACCTCGTTCCTTCGCTGCTCCCGAATTTAACCCGTCTCCCGATATATTCAAATTGGCTGTCAGCAGATTGTGTCGAGAGAAAAAGGGACTTCCCCCATGTGACTCGCACGTATTTTTTGTATAGGATTCAGTGTCTCGTCAGCGGCTCACACGCTCAAACTAGAGTGGTGGGAGGGGTGCGGCAAGCGTCTCGGGGGTTCCTGTAAGCTGTGTCGGCAGTAATTCTCGGCGGGGGTTACCCTGTTTCCTTCGCCGAGGGCTTATATCAGCTAATTTTCGGGACTTTCCCTGTTTTTCTCTCGCTGCGGTTAATCCCTGCGTATCCTTATGTATCGGGAATTTCCCCGGGGTTATTTCTCAGGGTGTGAATACAGCACAATTCCTATCCCTATGCACTCGCCATGCGTCAGGCTTCACCGGGAAAACATTGTCATTCGGAGTCAATCCTTTCCATATTCAACAAATTATCACTCTTCCTCGTTGGTAAGTCAGTTTTGTCTAATCATTCCATGTCATTACAGAGTGTTTCTATCAATTCTCATACCAAACCGCCAATAATGCCACTCCGTGGCCATAGCCACATCAATCAAAGTCTTTGTTGGAATTATTTGTCACCATAGATACGGGCAACTGAAGAAATGAACATTGGATCTCATTCGATGCACTTTTCTTACAAGATGAATCCACACCAAAAAATCCTCCAGTTTATTTGCAACTCCTACTTAATGCAGCAGTAATATTAATACAATTACCTATGTAGTCTGTGCACGGTTTCTTCAAACCTTTTTAGTTTTAGTTAAACCTTTGAAAAATCACTCCATATATGATGTATTTGGTTGTTTCCCATATACTCCGTGTATCGGAAGCATTTTATAATTCTGTTAACATAGAGGTACCTTATTTTTGGAAAAAAATTATCTTTTACTTATAGTTTATCAATATATTACAATATTTCATTTATGATAAATTTGAATAAAACAGAGAGAAAAAATATCTGTTTATATCTAATGCCCAGTAAGAAATAGTTCTTATTAAAATAATTATTAGAATGAGTGCGCACTAATGCGGTGTGCTCTCACTTTGGTGTAATTTTCTAGACTCAGTCAAGCTTCGTTTGCATGTAGTGGGGGAATATCCTGGAAGTTGAACTTCAGAAGTTATTCCTAAAAGTTGGAAGAATCGTGAATTAACTATATATTGTATTAGCTGCGCTCTGGCATTTTATTTATGGATACATGTGTAAATATTTTAATAATAGAATTTTTCTGATTTTTTTTCAAAACATAATTTTATTCGGTATTTTTATGTTTCATTACTTTTACAAATATTTGCAACTTTCCTGTTTTTGACAAAGAAACAATGAGAAGCATACATATATAAAAAAAA
The DNA here is from genome assembly GCA_002778355.1 of Clitarchus hookeri. Classification (NCBI taxonomy): domain Eukaryota; kingdom Metazoa; phylum Arthropoda; class Insecta; order Phasmatodea; family Phasmatidae; genus Clitarchus; species Clitarchus hookeri. Next base: position 524,050 of record NQII01001357.1, read on the forward strand.
AAAATCATCAGAGAATTGGCAACAGAACAGTTTTGTAATCTGGTTTCATAACAGCGGCAACCAAACTTTTTGCACCAGGAATATAATATTCTGTTAATTTATTACAATTCTGGTTGTTGTGGGAACAATCTAAATATTGCTGAAGTTGTGCTGTTGAAATAATTGCCTGTTCTGTAGGAGGAACATATTGATCTGCTGTAAAAACTGTGTTCAAAGTTGCAGATACAATCACAGAAAAGACCGTAGCATACAGTGCTGTAGCAAATAGTGTACGTTTTAATATTTATGTGGTACGAACAATAAAACCGACCTCTGTCTCAATGTAAAAAGTCCAGACGTGTTATACAGAAATTTGGTTCCTGTAACCATACATTTTTCTCAGTGTAGCCGTAGGCCTGCCTGGGCTTATTTTGCACCGAGAGAAAAGTTTGTTTCAGCCAACAAAATATTTGTTTATAAAGAGCCGAAAACAAATTCAGTTGCCCCAACAAAATATTTTATAAAGTTAACAACATTTGTAAAGCAACACATTTAATTTGGTTTAGCTAATATAACGAACGCTTGAATTATCAGCACCTCTGTGTTTTGCCAAAATAAATTAGAATTTAAACTAAAAATTTTGTTGAATAAACGGTATATATTTGTTTGGCCATTCATTTGATAGCTTTCTTTATAAAATACAGCTATAGAGTGTGTTTGTAATTTTCATGACAATGAGGATAGTAGCAGTGTTTGTCTGCACATTTATTGATTATTAATGGCATAAGCACAACCGGATAAAACAAGTTTAAGAGGAAGCCACAAGGTAGAGCTGTAAAACTTGAAATATATCTTTAAGCACGTCGTCCAGTATTCGGATTGTATATATTTTAAAAGATTTGTATTCGTCTGCAGACTCTTTAGCTGAGGCTGCGAGGAGGTAGCGGATAAATTTTTGAATCTTGATAGGGCTTGCAGACCTACCGTTTTATAATAACCGAAAATCTTTACTGTATGTTAAGCCAAACAATTATTTAGTTGCACTAACCAAATCTTTGTTTGGGCAAACCAAATAAGAAAAAAAATAATAATTTGGTTACAAAAACAAATTACTTTATTGCCCCTTCACAAGCAATTAATTTGGTTGCGCCATACAAAATTTGTTTCATTCAACAAAACATTTTTCTGAAAATAGCCTACCTAAAAAGTTTCATGTTATTTATGGTCTTTTTTTTTTCCGTGTGTTCTTTAAGTCAAATACATTAAATCACACTACAAGAAGTAGGTTGATTCAACTCGGACGTGATAACTAACAATATATAGGATGGGTCGAATTAACCGAAAAAGTTCGTGAAGTGATTCCTTAAACAAAATAAAGTTGGAAATATACGTACTCTTCCTACCTAATCTGAATACCAAGAGAGATATAAGCATTCCAACATAGAGTTTTTTTACTTTAATTTTGGCAAAATATTGGAATCTAAGTGAAATTAAATTTCGATTGTTCGAACATTATTTTATGCTATCGGGACTTTCCGCCTAAGATCAAACTCTCGTTAGTATCTTCCGCCATAATGAAAATAACAGGGGTTACTACCCTTTTATTCCATACAGTTTTTTTTCCGTCATGATTTAATAATATTTTATTCTTATTTATTGAGCATTGAACCAAATTGCCCTTTTGATGCAAATGTTCAGGAGTCACCGTTTCCGTGTAAAATGCCAATCAAACATTCGCCGTTATCAATATAGTTCCAAACGCGTAGCCAGTATCAACGATTCGTGCTGGCATTCACACGGCAACTGTCACCGTAAACAGGCAGCCTCTGTAATGTAATGTATATGTTGTTTACAATAATTGTTGAAATGTTCTCCATTATCGTCTGTGCAGTAGGCACCTCTAGACACATGTAGGTGTTATTGCCTACTTGCTAGGCAATGAATCGCGGCAGCCGAAGTAAAGTATTTGTAGTACGTACAAACAATAAAGAAACATCTGTTTGTTCCATATGTTAGGGAAATATAACGACACACATTCTCGCCTTAACAAAACGTAGACTGATGCGTAGTTCATTTATAAGTGTCTTACCATGGATCGGGCCTGACTTATTGGTAAAGTAATTTACAAACCCATACGTTGTTCTTATACGTACAAAGGAAAATTCCTTTCTTCCACGTTACATAACCCCGTAATCTCCAAAATTTCATGAAAGCAATCACCATCTCTGATATGAGCATAGATGTGTCACACAGTAGATAACTAAACAGAGACGAATTGGAGAGGCGGTTCCCTTAACATGGGCGTATACTCATCTGCTGATTGGCTGCGCGACGCTCTGGATCGGGCTTTTTTTCTGATTCACTACTGCATGCTCCGAAATAATCTTTATTGGCTGGGTTGTTGGCTGGTAAGTAAGTTACTGAGCGCTTATTGGCCAACGGCTATCAACCCTGTTGCTGGCTAGTGGCGCCATTTTGCTAGCTTGTGCGGATGAAATTTTTCGGTAGAAGCGGATGTTTCACATCTGTATTCCTACGTATTCTGTGAGTGTGTAGTGCAAAATATGTTTTTATCATACATAATTTGTTGAGTTTTTTTTAATTAATAGGACAATGGAAAATTGTTCTCGATTGTCTGTAGGAATACCGAGTGCACGCTTAACTTATCTCCTTGAAGTTGGCAAACGGTAGCTGAAAAAAGCGTGTTTTTTCATTAGGTGCTCCCTGGGGAATGTTCGCATTATGCTATCAGAAAATTCAAAATATTCGTTTCCGACAAAGACATACTGTTAAGTAAGCGCCATCATCCCCACTCTGAGTTTGTTGGTTTTCAGAATGTTAAGAACTCTTTCATCAAATGCCTTGTAAAAACTAGACTGGCTGAATATTGCAGGGTCTGAATCCATCCCAGAAGTAGCGGTGTCAGCATATAAAAAAGTATAATTGCTGTTTTCTCTAGCTAATAGAAGTACAGAAAAAATTTAATGGTTGTACCACTGCAAATTCTAATGTCCCGGCTTCAAAACATGCACACGTTTACCGTCTACTACTCTTAGGAAAACCCCTCCTGAAAAAAATTTTAATCGTTTGTGAATAATGAATCCATGGCAAAAGGAGGGCCATTTCACATACAACTCGTTGCAGAAGAAAACTGTGGCGGCAGCTGATGTATAAACGGAAAAAGTTTCAGTATATAACNAACTGTGGCGGCAGCTGATGTATAAACGGAAAAAGTTTCAGTATATAACATACAGTGAGGTTTAACGGGCAGAATACTGAACTCACAAATATTTTTGTACTCTAATTTTTACAGGCTTTGAAGTGATCATTTCTGCTTCATCATTACATCATAGCAGTAGCCAGGCGGTCGTGACCATCTAGCAACTGTCTCAGAATACTGTACATGGGGCTTCTAAATGTAACCTATTCAGTGGGAAGTCGGTGCAGAAATATTACGTAGATTCAGTTCCAAATTATAAACAATTATGGTTTATCACTGATTTCGAACTTCGCCATGAAATTGGGGAATGTACTATCCAAGTAATTTACAAAAAATCGTTCTAGTCAATTTCAGTGCACGTTTTGGTACCCCAGCTAATCATCGAACTTACGATATCCGATCAGCGTCATTGCTAAATAAATGATTACAACCTAAACGGATAACTGCGTTCTTTTAGCTTCGAGATTATAACTGAAGTTCCTATAATTAATCACCACACAATTATTATTAATATTTCACTTTGGTTTTTCAGTTGAACTGATACCGCGTTTGGAAGAAATAAAATTATTATGACTGCTCTCGTTTCAGAAATTTATAATCTTGCGAGTAAAGGTTAAGTATGTAAATGTAAAATTTGGCACTTTAAGTTGCAAACCGGGAAAGAGCTAAACCTTGTTGTGTATAAACAAATAGAATAATTAAATATAATGTGATTTATAACAGAAATTATTTTATGAGTTTTTTCGGGTAACTCTTTTATTAGAAAGCCTTTATCAGTTCATTGCCTTCCTTTATATATACCCACAGTTTACAAACAAAGTTAAAACTACTGTCACAAAAAAGTTATTTATATATGTGTCAACAGTTGTTATAAATTTGATTTAAGCATTCCTATAAAACTTTCCTCAGGAAGAAATCAAAACACTTTTGGCAGGTAGCATAACTTTACGAGCGTGTGTGTATGTATGCATATACATACACTGAGCGAGTTCTCGTTAGTGCCTTTACAACATTTGGGAGTTTATTTAATGTGAAGTGTCTTCAAAAAAGATGCACAACAGGTAGACTATAGTGATTATTTCTTGTGTTTTTTACCCTCGAAGAAAGGAAAATAACAGGCACGTAGATAAAAATATCGGAAACTATTTAATATGCAATAAAACCAATTCGCACACTGTCTTAACAAACAAAGGTCATCCACATTTGAAAATTTCACTGTAAATAACTTCACCAGTCAGCAAAAAATAGGAGTTTAAACTCTCATATCGCAGTATCAGCTGTAGTCCTGAGTATTTTATAACATTACAATACGACTTATTAATCATCGTGTGCAAACACATAAAAATTGGCTTGGATTTAGTTTAATTTGGTACTAATTTGTGGGCTTAGGGTCGATTCAAGATCTATTGTAGATTTGATTAGCCAATATGGTTTTCGGAAAAGTCGACCTTCCGTGGCGCAGTAGGTTGGTGCGCCGCCGGTCTGAGATACGGGAGTGTCTGGGTTCGAATTCCAGGTAAGGCGTGGGTGTTAGTTTAAGTTGGGTCATAAGTTACTGTAAGCCATACCCTGATAAGCCTCCAGGCATTACAGCGGAGACGTTATTAAGCCCTATACAATATAATTTTCATAAAAATAAATCAGGGAACGTCCATTCTTCGAGTCCTAAATAATTCGAACATATCGCGAAACCCTATATAAATACCAATATTTTTGGTTGGTAGATGTAAATAAAAAAATTATATGTTAGTGAATATTCTTTGTACACAGTCAAAATGTAGTTAATAGCGCAAAATACTTATCTATTGGGCCTAAATCTTCCAGATCCACTTTAACTTGTGGTTTCAAGTGTTGATTTGGCAGGAGGGTTTTCTCGGTGCACTCCGGTCTCCCTATCATTTGTATTCTGGTGCTGCTCCGTCCTCATCTCACTTCACTCACTGGGGCTGAAGACCGCTGTTATAGCCGACCAAAACCTCTCAACTCTAAACTTATTTCGTTACCACAAGAACCAATGATCAGCAGGATCTGTGCTCGACGATAAAGGGCTGTTCAAGTTAAACTGCTTAAGATCTACTTGTGTGAACACAGTGTATTAATTCTCCACACGTCAAATGAACACCGTCATAGGCCTGGTCACTTTAGTCATGCGCCAGTCTAGTGAGACGGTGAAATTACTAGGGAAGTATACAATATCATATGCATTTACTAATAGTCACACTTATATGCTCTAAGAAAAAACAGAAAGCAAAGAAATAATGTTATTATTCGCAAGTGTTTCATAACCCTTTTTATTCAAAGTTAATACTTAGATGTATTTTCCCTCCGTCGCTAGTAACTGTACTGTTAGGTAGAGGCAGTGGTAGTTTTCAAAGGTTGATTTCAAAATCGCTTAAATGATTGTGAACAGCATATACCTAGTTGATTGAGCCAGTTGTAGCATATAACAGTAGAACGGGTTACGTATCACTCGTGGGGAAGATCATTGGACACTGAGCCTGAAAGTGTACGATAACTGCCAAAAATAAACTTCTTGTGAATTACGTACATAAGCGCCGACTTCTTGTTTCCACAGGAGGGAACTATCAAACCATATTATTATACCGTTCATTTTAATATTATTCCTCTCTGTC
>NQII01001358.1:2478-12945 GCA_002778355.1 Clitarchus hookeri
TAACAATCTAACCTCCTGCCTACCTTGTTAACATCCACCCTCCACCTCTACGTAATCACTCGCCGTCCTTCCACGGTTATGCCAAGTACGCGTAGGCGAGCTACGGCAAGGCCGAGTAACTGTTACTCAGTCACACCCATCCCTTGCTTCGTCACTTCATCCCTTCATCTGATTTCAGGCTGTGTTAGAATCTACCATTCACTGTATTAGTACTTTAGTATTCATAGGTTGTTTGTTCACGGTAAACTGCAACGAAAAAAAATATTTGTTAGTGGCTACAAAAACTATTTGGTTGATGCTTTCCAACGCGAAATGTTTTTGGAGGTAAAACACAGATTGTGGTGCCCAANGGCTACAAAAACTATTTGGTTGATGCTTTCCAACGCGAAATGTTTTTGGAGGTAAAACACAGATTGTGGTGCCCAAAAACATGTAGATTGACTAGTACGAGAGCTATTTAATGCTCACAAACATATTTGTTTGTAAAAAAAAATTTATTGGCTGCTATGAAATATTTAGTTGTCAGTAACAGTATTCACGTTATCCACAGTAAAACATTTTGCCGCGACTGCAACACTGCATCTCTATATTCTGCGCATGCGCTCTGGCATACTCGAAGTGGCCGCCTTCTGTCTGGCCACGACGCCATATTGGTCTGTGTTCGTTTATTTGCATCAGGTTACGAACTTATTCATGAGGGATATTCTTAAGTACTTATGAACGGATTTTATCATTCCTTTATTCAAAGTATGTAAATGTTACACGTAAATGATTCCAGAAAATTAACTTTCCATGAAGTGAAGCCAACAGCCTTGTCGTGTGTGTCACTTAATATATTTATGTTATATACATGCTAAAGACACCGCTTTAAACGTTGAGCAAGGTAGCGTAAAGGTAACACTCTGAGCTCGCAGTTGAGAAGTCCAAAGTTCGAATCCCCCTCATGACGACTTTCAAGTTAGTGTTGAATTGTTGTAAGACCATGCCTACCTACCTACATAAGTCCACAACCCGCAGAGCACCTTTGTGAACCTCACTTACCAGTATTGCTGCTATAAGAGGAACATTTTCGCTGCGAANTTAATGCTCACAAACATATTTGTTTGTAAAAAAAAATTTATTGGCTGCTATGAAATATTTAGTTGTCAGTAACAGTATTCACGTTATCCACAGTAAAACATTTTGCCACGACTGCAACACTGCATCTCTATATTCTGCGCATGCGCTCTGGCATACTCGAAGTGGCCGCCTTCTGTCTGGCCACGACGCCATATTGGTCTGTGTTCGTTTATTTGCATCAGGTTACGAACTTATTCATGAGGGATATTCTTAAGTACTTATGAACGGATTTTATCATTCCTTTATTCAAAGTATGTAAATGTTACACGTAAATGATTCCAGAAAATTAACTTTCCATGAAGTGAAGCCAACAGCCTTGTCGTGTGTGTCACTTAATATATTTATGTTATATACATGCTAAAGACACCGCTTTAAACGTTGAGCAAGGTAGCGTAAAGGTAACACTCTGAGCTCGCAGTTGAGAAGTCCAAAGTTCGAATCCCCCTCATGACGACTTTCAAGTTAGTGTTGAATTGTTGTAAGACCATGCCTACCTACCTACATAAGTCCACAACCCGCAGAGCACCTTTGTGAACCTCACTTACCAGTATTGCTGCTATAAGAGGAACATTTTCGCTGCGACTAACGAACACGTTATTGCTTACAAACACACTGAATTTATTGTTGACCACAAACGTCATTTTGTAGTTTCCACTAAATACTGGAATGACAAAAAAAAAATTTGTTGGCACCCCAAAATCCTTTGTCATGTCTGTATTTACGGGGATGATACAGTGTGAAGACGGAGGAAACTCTTGTGTGGCAGAAGATACTTATATTTTCTCGGTTATTTCGCAATGCTTTCCGATTACTGCTTCGCCGCAGTATCCTATATTTGAGATGTTGCGTAGGAAATTGCTTTAATTGTCTGCACTGTGCAGCCCAGAAACCTTAAAGTCCAGAAACGAGAATGTTGAAAAAATCACTCGTCATTGAAAAACAAAATATACAGAATGGGGTGGAATTAAAGTGACAAATCTCGTTAGGTGATTCATTTTGCAAAATGGAATGGAAAATATACAGGGGGCTTTCTACTTAAATTGAATATAAAGGGAGTTGTGCGTCTTCGAAAATCTAGATTTTAAACAGTACTTTTGCAAAATATCGGAAACGAAGTGAAATCAAACTGCAATTCTCCGGGCATCGTTTTATATTATCGGTATCTTCAATCTTAAAGCAGACTCTTAGTAATACCTCCCCGCGTAATGAAAATAACAGCGGCGGAAAACGTTTTTTTTTCAGGCAGTTTTATTCCCCTCAGGAGTTATAAACTTTATATGATGGTTTATTGAGCAGTATGGCGTAATTAACAAAAAGTTTTCTCTTTGTGCAATCGTCCAGGAGCCACCGTTCTAGTGTAAAATACACAGAAAACTTTCTTTCGGTGGCAGCGCAAAGTTGCAGGCTCGTAGGCAGTGATAGTACTACACTGTCACGAGAAACAAACAGGCGTCAGCTTCAGTAATGCAGGGGCCGCGGTGGCTGAGCGGTTAGCCTGCTCGCCTCCCACCGAGGCGAACCGGGTTGAANTTTTTTTTCAGGCAGTTTTATTCCCCTCAGGAGTTATAAACTTTATATGATGGTTTATTGAGCAGTATGGCGTAACTAACAAAAAGTTTTCTCTTTGTGCAATCGTCCAGGAGCCACCGTTTTAGTGTAAAATACACAGAAAACTTTCTTTCTGTGGCAGCGTAAAGTTGCAGGCTCGTAGGCAGTGATAGTACTACACTGTCACGAGAAACAAACAGGCGGCAGCTTCAGTAATGCAGGGGCCGCGGTGGCTGAGCGGTTAGCCTGCTCGCCTCCCACCGAGGCGAACCGGGTTGAANCAGCTTCAGTAATGCAGGGGCCGCGGTGGCTGAGCGGTTAGCCTGCTCGCCTCCCACCGAGGCGAACCGGGTTGAATCCCCAGCCTGGTCACTCCCGGAAATTCGCATGTGGGGAACGTGACGGACGATGCCACTGGTCGGTGGGGTTTTCTCGGGTATCTCCCTCTTCCCACGCCCCTGTATTCCGGCGCTGCTCCATACTCACCTTACTTCACCCTCATCGGCTCTCAAGACATCGATGTTAATAGCCGCCCAAATCTCTCCACTTTCATACTCACTTACCATTGTGCTATCACAGACTAGCAGAATGTACATTAAGTTAGTGTAGGCCAGATTGGGTTGCATTGAATTTCATTATTTTAAAATTCCATAAGTTTCTTCCCCTTTAATTATTTTACACGAATACATATTTAACTGTATTGCGGTTTTATGTAATATTTTTTTTTTATCTTTATCAAAAGAATAAAATGACGGACAAGTAGGCCTGTATGTTTTTATTGCATTAATAATTATTTACGTCTTGTTATACGTGTTTCTACCGTTTTGCTGCAAAACTTACGGTTTGGGAGGCGTTTCAAGTTGCGTGATTTTATGTTCAAATCACTTTCTTCGGTGTGGTACAGGCACAGTCACTATAAACATTTATTTAATTGTTTTAAGGGCGCACATCTATATTACTTCTAGGCACACTACTGTTGCTGCTTTCGCAGGCTTATCTTGACGCGTTGACACCTATTATCTTGACATTTCAAGGTCGCATTGTATGAAGTGTTAAAATAAAATATCCGTATATTCACGAACGCTTTTACGGGAAGCGTACAGTTAATACTCTGAAACGTGACCTGAAACTACGTAATACGGAGATGAGATCAGTACACGCAAAATACGGGAAGTCTTTGTATTTCCCGTAGCTTCGGATTTCGGGGACGAACAATGCCGAGTCAACACGAAGGTTTCTTTGACTCTGTAACCAGACAATGACGTTGCTGAGGCAGTTAGGATATCCACGACACTTGGACCTATGTCTTCTAAGATGCGAAAGTATCTCCGAGCTCGTGTGACAGTTAGCAATACTCACAACAATTGGAAATTACTAGAAACTGAAGAGAGTGTGCTTGTCTTGTATCCAGATCAGGAGAATATTTATACACTATTTTGTTACAAGAAGGTCGTAGGTGAGTGATTAGAACCACGGCATCCGAAACTTCTGATTCCTGTTCAAATCTCCCTACAGACTAAAATATCTTAATTTTTTCAATTACTTTTTATACACAGTAGAACACCCGCATAACGAAAATTGAAGATTTTTCGTAAACTCTTTCTATCTTAGGCCGTATGTTCATAAAAACGAAGGTAAATTTACGAAGCGATTCCGTGAATTCGCGGAAATTTCTGTTAAATATACGGAAAGTAGGTTATTGGGAAAGCAACGTATCTGAAATTTTACTGAGTGTCCTGGAAAATATTTTCTCGTAGCTTTTCCGCAAAATGACGCGATATTTTTTTTAACGGCGCGGAGTTCTGGTAAAGTGCCTCTGCACGAGGCAGAAAAGAAAAAGGGGAGAGGTAACTTAGTCGGCTCCATTTTGCAGGAAGTTGGAAGTAATCCTTAATTCTATTTCGGTTCCTTCCCACTGCCACGGCCAATCATATCTGAAGTCGGCCGAGGTCACGTTACGTACATCGAGTCCACGGTGACCTGGAACTGCTGTCTCTCGGGCCTGTTCTCCTTTTTTGAACCCCTGCAAATTTACTGTCTCATGTGACTGTCGTTGATCCATACAAATTCACGTAAAGTTGCTGATCACCGAAAAGTTCATTATTTAATATTTGTACTAAATGTTTTTTAACTTGTTGATATTATCTGCAAATGCTATTTCCTTGCATAACAAATTTTTGACGGCATATTTTTTACACAATGGCCTGTCAAAATGAGAATGTTAGTGTATTCGGCATGTACAAATAATAAAAACTGACGCACGCACCGAAATGTGATAATTTAAATAAGATACGATGAGTTACTTCAAGGAATCTTTCAATTCAAGCTATGAAATTTTGTCACAATTCTTAAGAATTGCTTAAAATTAGAATATTATTACATATTTTGATTTTTAGTAGACTATTAATTTTTAAATTTACGTTTAGTCAATAATATCGTAAAATGAATTATTACATGACTTTTCAGTTACTCTTGTTAAATTTTCTGCAAATGATTTAGTTTATTTTATTTATATGCCCCAAAACATTAAAATTGTGATTTAGAACGACAAGGTACTTACAGTCACATGTTGCGAGCAATATTCTCATTATGGAGACAACAGTTCTCCTTTGCTTATTTAAACCTCATTGTCCTATGCATTTACGCCTTCCTAGCAGAAATATGAAATTGTTCACTGAAATATTGCAACACTTTTGTTGCTTATGCATCAGTCTATGAAATACTCCGAAATGTAAAATAAAGGAAGTGTAACATAACAAAAACCTTTTAAATAATAAACGTAAAAAAAAATTGTGTTAAAAAAAAATGTTTCGTCACTTTATATTGAATCTACAAGAAACCTCTTACGTTTGCTTTGTTCAAAAGGATTCCAGAATATTTGTTCTATAGATAATGTTTTCTATGATGTAAGAATAACGCTTTGTTCGAAACATTTCGGTAGACGTGACTTAATAATAAATGCGTGTTTCTGTGGCAAGGCTTTGGCAATCGCTCTATGAACGGTATGCATAAATATTTTACTACGAATTGTAGGTGACTAAAGTGGAGGCGACGGTTCCATCTCCGCATTCTCGGTTTATTCCATGAATAAGTTTGCTGAAGTTTGCTGAAGTTTGCTGGGGAGCGTGGACAAGCCTGTGCCAGCGCAAAACCGTCAAACATCCCGTGTGTTTACGGAAATGTCTACGGAAACATTCAGTTCACGAAACGTAATCCGTAACTACGAAAAACGGAGCAAAAAGTTGCATCAGGCGTCCATAACATTGAACGACATTTAAAATACACAAACATTAATAGAACTAAAAAAAGTTGCTTATATAACTGTACTGTAAATACCAAAGTTGTACGTTTAGTTTTTATAAGAAGGTCGCAGGTGAGTTGTTAAGAGTTACTGGCTTAATACTTTCCGTCTCAGGTTCAATTTTCTTTCATGTGTAACATATTTTAACTTTATAAAAAAAATTTTATGCACAGTAAAACACCCACATAACAAAAATTAAGATTTTTTTCTTTATCTCTTGTTGAAACCTGGAAGTACAAAAAACTAAGTAGCTCATTAAAGGAGAGTTCCCGTCAATTCGCAGAAATCTCCGTGGAGTTTACGGGAAGTCCGTTTTTGAAAAACAACGTGCCCGTAATTTTACGGAGAGTTTACGAGAACTGTGGATACATTTTTGCCAGCATTCTTTTTACCAGTGCAGTAAAAGAAGTTTCTAGATTGCTGCACGCTCGTGTAACTATTTTACTAGTTATTGTACACTTGAAATAATTATATTTTATTAAACGGCGTCCTCCAGGTCTAATGTCGCTAAGGTATTTTATTTATGATTAAAATTTTCACCAGCCTCGTAGGTACGTGTTGTGAATACTACAGGGTGTGAAGAAACTCTACACGGTGTACTTTAAATAGTTCTGTTCATATAGGCGTCCGTAAGTTCAACTGCCAACTAAATTCAAGTTACTACACGGGCTCCAATATATCTCTCATGCACGATCACTCTGCGGCAAACACTTCCGCAAAAGCCAAGCGGATTATGCAAGCAACTACTCCCCGCGAATCAGTTCAATCAAAACTTTAGTTTCTTAAACCTCGAAACCGGCCGGGCGGGCGATCTCCCACCTGGGCGAACTGGGTTCGATTCCCGGCTGGGTCGCTCCCAGATTTCATCACGCGGGAATTATGCCGTACGATGCCGCTGGTCAGCGGGTTTTCTCGGGAACCTCCCGTTTCCCTAGCCATTTCGTTCCGGCGCTGCTCCATACTCGCATCGCTCATCCGTTATCGGATCTCAAGACCTCGATATTAAGAGCTGTTCGAATCTCTTCACTCTCTCGAAGGTGGCTTGCAANTTCATCACGCGGGAATTATGCCGTACGATGCCGCTGGTCAGCGGGTTTTCTCGGGAACCTCCCGTTTCCCTAGCCCTTTCATTCCGGCGCTGCTCCATACTCGCATCGCCCATCCGTTATCGGATCTCAAGACCTCGATATTAAGAGCTGTTCGAATCTCTTCACTCTCTCGAAGGTGGCTTGCAATTGACCTCGAGAGTGTGTGAGCCACGCGAGTCGACAACCAACTTCCTCTGAAATCGGCGTACCTCTGCCCGATAAGAGGAGAAACCTCCCCTCTTTCTTCCAACTAACCGCATGTCCCTACAGACACCCACAGAAACTAAATCCTACATTTATTCTCCAAATCACATCAAACTTTCCCTACCTTGTATACAAGGTGTTCTTGAATAACATGTCGAAATTCAAAACCACAGCACCTATGAACTAATATTAAGCAAAAATCCTTGTAACAATATTTTCGGGAAGGTCTTCTCGTATTTTTAAATTCCAGTTGAAGTTTGGCAAAACAACGCGGAGAGTCCGCAGCTATGTGTACCTGCGAGAAGAACAAGTTGCCTACCACGAAGGCGAAGGGGATTGGCGCGCCACGCGGGAAATAAAATACAAACAACTCTGGCAGTCTTTCCCACGTACCTGAGTTCATGGTGACCTAGTGCAGGCGCTCTCCGCACGGCACGCCAGTTCTGTTCGCCTTCGTGTTATGTAACTTGCTGTGCACGCAGGTATGTATAGCTGCGGACTCACTGCGTTGTTTTGTTAACTTATATTTAAATTTAAAAATATTAGATAACCTTTCCAAAACTTTTGTCACTGGGATTTTTTATTTATATCAGTCCATAGNTCCTAGTGCAGGCGCTCTCCGCACGGCACGCCAGTTCTGTTCGCCTTCGTGTTATGTAACTTGCTGTGCACGCAGGTATGTATAACTGCGGACTCACTGCGTTGTTTTGTTAACTTCTATTTAAATTTAAAAATATTAGATAACCTTTCCAAAACTTTTGTCACTGGGATTTTTTATTTATATCAGTCCATAGATGTTGTGATTTCAATTTCGACGTGTTATTCAAAAACACATTGTATATCCTTAACGTCTCGTATAACAAAATTTCAATCAAAAATTCGCATATAACTATCAGATTCTACTATTGTAAATTTTATTATTCTGTATTGTATGGCTTGAGGGAATACCCTTATGGCCTCTGGCTTCTTATTGGTTGGACTGAATGCTTTGAATGCGTGTTGTCCTTTACTCTGATAGTCCTTTTTAACACAAGAGCCCTTTCGCGTGCTGCGTAGTTCTAAGTCACCGCGCAACATTTCTTATACAGTAGTCGTGGGCGCATCTGATCCAGGAGACGAGCGCCTCTTCCAAGCAGCCATCTCGGAACCACACCTGTCGTGTGGAGTGGACACCCCCTCGACATACCTTCCGCTCGCTGCATCTTCCAATTAAGCAAACATTTATTTAACATTTATATATCAATACATAAACAACTATTTGAAATTACTATTATATCTGTAAAGTACGCCTTATGGCAGTTACAGCGATACATTATGCATATATTTACATTGGCAACTCTAATTAACAAACTAATGTGTTACAGCTGTGCGCATAACAAACTCGACCATTTTCAAAACCCGCATTGTAAGTCGCGTGAAATTCACAACATGAGCAAAAATTTGGGACATAAAATAATATGATAAAATGAGCCAGTGCAGGCTGTTGTCAATAAACATCCGAGTAACATACAAATAATTATATAGAAGCAATGTTGTAGGTGTCACAAGAAAAGAGACCCGAAGACACCAGAACGAGAAATAAACAGACAAGCCGTGAGTGTGGTGTATCGGAAAAATTCCAAGGTAAAAGGAAAACTAGACGAAACGAAGAAGGTAGCACAGACAGATGAACACGCCGGCATGTGCACTCTTATTCCGAATCAGTGATATCAATCAGTGAAATAACAATCACTTTAAAGTCAGTTGATAAACTACTGCTGACCGGTGAATCAAGCAAATGATTTATATCAGTGGAATTCTTGACATTCAGATGGGAATCACAAATGAATCAGTAAAATTCAGCCACTATGTTATTAGTTATATTGCAGTGATTATCAGTTTCTCAATTTTCACTGCTTTCACTTATTTGACTCGATTCTCGCCGTTTCAAGTTTAGAGTGTAGTTCGTAAGATTGCAGAGATGATCCAGCTGCTGGTTCAGCGAACACCAGAAAAATAGCTTCAATGGAACGCAGCTCATCAATCAGCGCCTGGCAACCTACTCGCCGGCGAGCAGCCCAGCCAATATGGAACCTTTTGCATTCCGCAGTAGCCAATCAGACACAAGACCCGCCCCGAAAGCTTCGCACAGAGCCAATCAGAATATGGGCACGCCCTTATCAAAGGAACCTCCACGACATTTCGTGTCTGTGTAACCAACTACTCTGTGGCGAGTCCATGAGGACGGGCCTCTTGTCTGATTGGCTACTGCGTGCTCGCTGGGCTTTAGGTCATCAGGCGCTGATTGGCTACAACTGTTTTTCTCAGTGGGCGCATAGGTGTTGTTCGCCACCGCATGCCTTTGTACTCACTGGACCACGCCACAGCGGATCTCTTCTTCGATGGACATGTGCGTGTCGTGATCTGTAGGGATAGGAAGATGTTGCGAGTTCAGTGACNCTTCGCACAGAGCCAATCAGAATATGGGCACGCCCTTATCAAAGGAACCTCCACGACATTTCGTGTCTGTGTAACCAACTACTCTGTGGCGAGTCCATGAGGACGGGCCTCTTGTCTGATTGGCTACTGCGTGCTCGCTGGGCTTTAGGTCATCAGGCGCTGATTGGCTACAACTGTTTTTCTCAGTGGGCGCATAGGTGTTGTTCGCCACCGCATGCCTTTGTACTCACTGGACCACGCCACAGCGGATCTCTTCTTCGATGGACATGTGCGTGTCGTGATCTGTAGGGATAGGAAGATGTTGCGAGTTCAGTGACATGTCGGATTGACTCCACAGCCCTGGGTACACTCGAGCCTCATTATCTGCTGCTCCAGAGATTAGCCAGTGTTACTGCACACCTGCCAGTGTGACATTCGCTATTTGTTTCCTTGCAAGTCCGCTACCAGCTCAGAGTCGTCCAGGACTTGTGTAATGAACTGCGATCCAATTACAAACGTGACTTCAGTAAACACGGGTTGACATCTATATTTTCCTAAAATGAACTCGCGAAGCTCTCCCACTCCTAGTAACCTGTAAGAACCTCCAGCTTGACCCCGTCGTATTCAGCGTGACGTCGAATGCAAAACCCGGCGTGCTCCCGCAGCACGCACGGTCCAGTCCGTACATTGAAATACGCGTATCCCTGACCTTTCCCAATGGCAGGAGAAGGATGTCAGTGAGTGAGTGAAGAGATTTGGGCGGCTCTTAGCATCAAGGTCTTCAGAGCC
>NQII01001358.1:21835-37676 GCA_002778355.1 Clitarchus hookeri
TCTCTCTCTCTTTCACTTGGGTAGGTGGAGCCAAGTCCGTTCTTATGCCGGCGCGGCTATAGTAAGCAGCGAGGCATCTGTCTCTCTCATGCCGAGAGCATTCGATCCCGCGATGGACACGTGAGAATCACTTTCGTGAATTCGTACGTTGGATACCGACAAATATCACTAGAGGCGAGTTTTCCCCTGCGTACTTTCCCCAATATCATTAAACGTCATGGTTGACTGAAAACTTATCATAGATCTACCTACATTTTTGTATGTGTCCTTGGTGTAGCCTATCCTCCGTACGTGAATCTCTCTCTCTCTCTCTCTTAGACGCTAGACTGGCAGCCGGCCGTCCATCAAATTTCAGTGTGCCCAACTGTTAGGTACGTAACNTCTCTCTCTCTTAGACGCTAGACTGGCAGCCGGCCGTCCATCAAATTTCAGTGTGCCCAACTGTTAGGTGCGTAACATGTGTTGATGTTGATAGTTCGAAATTGATTGAGAGAATAGAGGCGTTAGCATTTCGCGTTATAACATGACACCAAGATAGACCCGCAATCTTCAACGTACTGGAGCTGAGTCGTGTTGCTGGAAGCAGCTGCTAATGCGGCCAGGAATATAGTCTCAATTGAGAATTACAACTCCCCCACGTAATGACGCTTTTCCATGATCCGCACATTCCTAAAATTGTACTTTTGTAGACTCTTCCAATTTGTCCGATGTCACGCATAATACATCATGCAGGAAATCTTCCTAATGGACACAGAGTAGAAAATTAAAAGGAACGTGTGGTATTTATGTTAAAAATTTAATTGTCATTTCTAATCAAAATACATTTTTTTCAGGCATAACCGGCGATTTTGTACATATTCCAACTCGATATTTTATCATTTGGTTCATTAGAGGCACTGCTGCAATCTTAATAAAAATGTTTCTCGCGATTAAGATTCGTCCCTGGTTTCCGTCACTGAAATTTTCGAGAAAAGCTATCACTACGGAGGCATTACACACCTTACTTCGAGTGTGATGTCAATGTAGTGTAACGTTTCCTGAAATTGAACTGAGGCGAGGAAATATTAATCCGCCAGTACTTTTCATAGCGTTCTGTGAAACACAATATTTCGTCAGCAATACTCAAGTGTAAATTACTCAAATATAAAGGATGATTGTATATTATTCTAAGTAAAAACGAACATTCCATTGGGACTTGGTCAACTCGGCGTAATATTGGCTATTAATGGACGTTGCACAGTACGGTAAGCGTGTCCGCTGTTGTGTCAACAAACAGGACTGATGTGAATAGCTATACAGAGACCAACAGAATAGATGGCAATGTAGTCGTGAAAATAGGCGACTCCTTATTAGATTGTCTTAATTGCCAGTAATTTTTTTCTGCGCTAAAAGTGCCAAGGGGAACTTTCCTCCGCCGTATTCAATTCTTGCTTTTTCCGTATTCATATGGTTTTTTTTTTTTTTTTTTTTTTNCTGTTCGCGGTAAAGTAAGCACTTTTGAAGCCCTAAGTTACTTTTTTCTTTCAGCCATTATTTATCCTTTAATCACCTTTTTTAAATATATATTGTCATGTAAGTAACGAACACAGTGTGTATAATCCACCGCACTCGGAAGTTAATGTCTAATTCTAAAATGAAACGTAATTATTGACTATTATTCCAAATGAGATACTCTGAGGCAGTGTTAGTGGCAAGTGTGGGTGTGACGGGGGGGAGGGGGTAGTGCGAGCCCTGGCACCGACCGAGGGGGCGGTGCCTCGCAGATGCGGGCCCCAGCCCGGCTTATCAGCACACGTCCGCCCTGCCTGCTATCGGCGTGTGTGCTGTGTGACGAGGACCAGCACTCTACGTCGCCCGGGGGAGTTGCCGGCTACTATCGCGGTTGCGCGGGGGGCGTAGCCAGGCGCGTGGCCGGCGCTCGGAGACTTGCGGAGAATAGGCGGCGGCGCCCCCGAGGAACGCACGTACTACCCCGCCAAGGCAAGTCGAGTGTGCTGGCGGCAGGGGTGGGACTCCGGCGCCGGAGGAGCTGTGGAGAGGAGAAGAAGAACGACGACGTGTACCGCTAGCTGTGTGCGCATGCGCGCGTATAACACGTTCATTCTCCGTGTCTAGGAACATGCACGTGGCGGATATTTATGTCCAGTGCTGCACCAGCCACAGAGAAAATAAATACAGAGAGATGAACTAAACAAACATGATCGCTCATTGGCCCGCGCCAAGCTGACGGGACGAGCCCTTGAGTCTGATTGGCTATTGCACATTGTGGCGCGTTCCCTATTGGCCGGACTGCCGTCTGGAAAGCTAGTCTCCAGGAGCTGATTGGTGAACGTTGTTCCGCCATATTGCTGGCCGGTGAGACCACTTTGCTTATGTGTGTGGCTGGAGTCATCGGTTGACTCCGCCGTTCCACCTCTGTGTTGTTAAGTACTCTGTGCCGCAACCCACAAGGAAGCAAAGTTAGCGCATATGTTAATTACTTATTTTGTTAATACTTGCCACGAACTTAAAATAACTCTATTACACGCCAACATTAATTATAATGAATACACATTTAATTATTTTCATAATAACTGAAATGAACAGTTTATAGTGTTACTAAGGACCTGCAAATTCCCGTTATTATTTGGCATCACGCTTAATTTCACAGTACTGCATATACTTGAGCCGGCGTTGATTCTCCATTGGTTGCTGCATAGATGTGAAGTCACGTTCTTTCTAACAAAACTGCATGGGATTTGGGCACACAATTGTGAAGTGCCCATTTATTGGCTTAGAGCTATACATGACGTGTTAATAAAGTATGCTCCAGTGGCAAACGTATGCAAAGGTACGTGTGTTTTATGTTTAACCTGTCCCCAAATAATAATAACGCGAATTTCGCATGTCCCAACCTGTTACGTCTGAAAGGATATTTAATTGGGAGAGTATCAACTTAGCACTACAATTGTCTGACAGCCAGCAAGTAATCAACTTTATTCAGTGCAGTAAGCTTGTCAAGTTAGGTACAAACCAATATGACGGTGGTAAGTTGGAATGCAAACAGCATGAGAAATGCCGTACCTATAATTATGGATATGAGTGACACACTTGAGCTTCTCTTGAGTGCCAGTAAATGTGCAGAGGAAACTCCTCAGACACAGAAACTCTCATCACTTGCGGTCCGGGGAATTCCTGCTTCCCGGCCTTTATCTCGAGCGCCAGGCCGCACGGCGATGGCGGGCAATCCGCGGCGACATCTCAACCGCGTTGATATTCGTTTGTTCTGCATTTACATTCGTCCTCGCCTCGGACAGTTCTTGTTCTTTCCAACAGAGTGCAGGGATTCTGAAAACCGCCTTTCTTAACACTTTGAGTTCAGCGCATATTTATCAACACTTCCTACACTTGGTGAAATGTATATAAACACCGGTTATCTCTTTCTTTCCCATTTTAATTTAAAATTTTTGGTATTGCAAATTACAAATTTTTCGTGCGTACTTTACTTAAGCTAGCAAAGAACTTATTTCAATATCACAACCAATAAGCTATAGCATTTGTGCGGTGATCAGTGATATGATCCGGTCATAACGCAGACCAGTAGCGCTATTAACGAATTAGTAACTCCCGGGGAAGGTCATTGGGTGCTGAGCCTCGCAGAGTACAGTACTGGTTAAATATAATCTTCCTGTGCAACATATAGACGAATGTCTACAAAAGGCATGAAAAAGTTTGGAGATTAAGTTTTTATTGTATTTTGCTAGTAGTGTAAGATGGCCGACTCTGGCGCAGGATTCAGTATGTCGGAGTTGTCTGCTATGACGTCACAGGCGCGGCCGGTGGCCTCGTTCATCTCCCCCCGCTTACACGAACCAATCACTGACCGGCAATTCCAGCAACCCGTAACCCTAGAAACTAGTGTACAAATAATTATGCTAATGAAAAATATTTTAATATAAAAAATATAAAGTATTAGCATGCCACCTTGAATTTTTAATCATCATATCTGTTTGGAGTGTGTCCGCAGATCATAATTCCATATTTACACTATTTTCATAATTTTTTTTAAATGCCTCTAGTAATGTTGCTTAGAAACGATTTCAATAAAAATTAAATAACTTCGGCTTGCCACTTCGGTACCCAGTGCATCGGGGGGCGTATAGAACCCCCCTCCTCCCTCACAAAAACCTGTAAACAAAAAAAAAATTATGTCAAAAAATGTAATAATTCTGTCCTGCTACCTCGAACTTCTGAAATTTCCATTCGCACTTTCAACTGGTATTAGTTCAATCAATGAAAAGAGATAAATGTGTATATTTTTAATATTTTTTATTATAATGCGAATATTAATACTTTTTTGTTTTCGAAAAAAAATTATTTATGAAACAAGGGTGGCATTCAGTTCTGTGTTTTATGAAAATTGAAACACCAGGAGGTGCGGACTGTTATGACAGATGCACCTGTCATAACAGGCCTACACCTAGACGCCACTGCGGGGAAAGGAAGGGGGAGAGTGTTGTCTACCCAGAGCCAAGTGCACACGAACTGACCTTGAACTCTGCATCCCGTGCGAATAAACCTGGAAGAATCTGGTTGTAACCGATTGCATTCAAGGCCAGGGCCGCAGGTGTTCGTCGCGTCTTTNAGTGCTGCACCAGCCACAGAGAAAATAAATACAGAGAGATGAACTAAACAAACATGATCGCTCATTGGCCCGCGCCAAGCTGACGGGACGAGCCCTTGAGTCTGATTGGCTATTGCACATTGTGGCGCGTTCCCTATTGGCCGGACTGCCGTCTGGAAAGCTAGTCTCCAGGAGCTGATTGGTGAACGTTGTTCCGCCATATTGCTGGCCGGTGAGACCACTTTGCTTATGTGTGTGGCTGGAGTCATCGGTTGACTCCGCCGTTCCACCTCTGTGTTGTTAAGTACTCTGTGCCGCAACCCACAAGGAAGCAAAGTTAGCGCATATGTTAATTACTTATTTTGTTAATACTTGCCACGNTTAAGTACTCTGTGCCGCAACCCACAAGGAAGCAAAGTTAGCGCGTATGTTAATTACTTATTTTGTTAATACTTGCCACGAACTTAAAATAACTCTATTACACGCCAACATTAATTATAATGAATAAAAATTTAATTATTTTCATAATAACTGAAATGGACAGTTTATAGTGTTACTAAGGACATGCAAATTTCCGTTATTATTTGGCATCACGCTTAACTTCACAGTAATGCATATACTTGAGCCGGCGACGTGAAGTCGCGTCCTTTCTAACTAAACTGCATGTGGTTGGGGCACACAATTGTGAAGTGCCCATTTATTGGCTTAGAGCCATACATGACGTGTCAATAAAGTATGCTCCGGTGGCAAACGTATGCAAAGGTACGTGTGTTTTAAGTTTAACCTGTCCCCAAATAATAACGCGAATTTTGCATGTCCCAACCTGTTACGTCTGGAAGGATATTTAATTGGGAGAGTATCAACTTAGCACTACAATTGTCTGACAGCCAGCAAGTAATCAACTTTATTCAGTGCAGTAAGCTTGTCAAGTTAGGTACAAACCAATATGACGGTGGTAAGTTGGAATGCAAACAGCATGAGAAATGCCGTACCTATAATTATGGATATGAGTGACACACTTGAGCTTCTCTTGAGTGCCAGTAAATGTGCAGAGGAAACTCCTCAGACACAGAAACTCTCATCACTTGCGGTCCGGGGAATTCCTGCTTCCCGGCCTTTATCTCGAGTGCCAGGCCGCACGGCGATGGCGAACAATCCGCGGCGACATCTCAACCGCGTTGATATTCGTTCGTTCTGCATTTGCATTCGTCCTCGCCTCGGACAGTTCTTGTTCTTCCCGACAGAGCGCAGGGATTCTGAAAACCGCCTTACTTAACGCTTCGAGTTCGGTGCATATTTATCAACACTTCCAACACTTGGTGAAATGTATATAAACACCAGTTATCTCTTTCTTTCCCACTTTAATTTTAAATTTTTGGTGGTGCAAATCACAAATTTTTCATCTGTACTTTACTTAAGCTAGCAAAGAACTTACTTCGATATCACAACCAATAAGTAGGGCCAGTGACTTTTCGCGTAAAAATCGGAGCACACAGTAGACTTCAATACTATTTACACACCTCAGCTGTTGTAATACCTCAATTGGCAGCTGGTGCCGTGGTCGTCTTTGACCAAGCCACTCAGGACTAAGTAACTCCGACACTGAACCTTCGTGATTCATGCGCAAACGGTTGACACGAGCCAGAACATTTTTTAGCCAATCAAAGAAGCTGGACGACCCTACAGTGCTTTGGACTGTATCTTGTCCCGAGATCTTTTCGCGAAATATCATTGCATCTACCAATAAGCTATAGCATTTGTGCGGTGATCAGTGATATGATCCGGTCATAACGCAGACCAGTAGCGCTATTAACGAATCAGTTACTTACGGGGAAGGTCATTGGGTGCTGAGCCTCGCAGAGTACAGTACTGGTTAAATATAATCTCCCTGTGCAACATATAGACGATTGTCTACAAAAGGCACGAAATAGTCCGGAGATTAAGTTTTTATTGTATTTTGCTAGTAGTGTAAGATGGCCGACTCTGGCGCAGGATTCAGTTTGTTGAAGTCAGACTTGTCTGCTATAACGTCACAGGCGCGGCTGGCGGCCTCGTTCATCTCCCCCCTCGGGCACCCAATCACCGGCCGGTAATTCCAGCAACCCGTAACCCTAGAAACTAGTGTACAAATAATTATGCTAATGAAAAATATTTTAATATAAAAAATATAAAGTATTAGCATGCCACCTTCGATTTTTAATCATCATATCTGTTTGGAGTGTAGCCGCAGATCATAATTCCATATTTACACTATTTTCATAAATTTTTTTTTTTTAATGCCTCTAGTAATGTTGCTTAGAAACGATTTCCATAAAAATGAAATAACTTCGGCTTGCCACTTCGGTACCCAGTGCATCGGGGGATGTATGGAACCCCCCTCCTCCCTCACAAAAACCTGTAAACAAAAAAAAATTATGTCAAAAAATTTAATAATTCTGTCCTGCTACCTCGAACTCCTGAAAGTTACATTCGCACTTTCAACTGGTATTAGTTTAATCTAAAAGAGATAAATATGTATATTTTTAATGTTTTTTATTATAATGCGAATTTTAATACTTTTTTGTTTTCGAAAAAAAATTATTTATGAAAAAAAGGGTGGCATTCAGTTCTGTGTTTTATGAAAATTAAAACACCAGGATGTGCGGACTGTTATGAAAGACGCACCTGTCATAACAGGCCTACACCTAGACGCCACTGCGGGGAAAGGAAGAGGGAGAATGTTGTCTACCCAGAGCCAAGTGCACACGAACTGACCTTGAACTCTGCATCCCATGCGAATAAACCTGGAAGAATCTGGTTGTAACCGATTGCATTCAAGGCCAGGGCCGCAGGTGTTCGTCGCGTCTTTTGCTGAGGAGGAGGGGGGCAGACTTGAAAAGGAGGGGGGCGGACGAGAATGAGAGGGGTTGATGGGAATGGCTGGAGGGAGTGCAATGTTAGCATTTTCACAGGTCTGCACCTGCGTAGTATAAGGTAACTGCACATGTGCAAGCATACGTGCTTCAAAATCGTTTTCGCACCTGCATGGTGTTGGATGATCCTGAGATCTGCACGGCGCAGCAACCCACATAAAAAAACTAAAACTAAGCAGACAAACGAACAAAAAGAAGACAAAAAACAACATAGACAAAAAAGAAGAGAGAGAGAGAGAGAGAGAGAAGGAATAGTAAGAATATTGTCACCTACAGAATATTTTTTGTGCATATGAAAACATCGTCATTTTACATTCATAATTCCAGCAAGTATAAGTGTTGAACTCCCCGTGAATTGTTCGTAACCAATGGGTCGGAGGCCCAACATAGGCGCCAAATCCAATTTGCACAATATTATGGAAGTAAAATGACGAGCATATCACATTGAAAGAAAAAGGGCTTTACGTGTTATAATCTCTATCACAATACCTATTCAGATATATCCGAATTTTTGCTGGTGGTGAAGGGGGAGTGAAATCGCTTCTGATTTTGCACCCCCGAGGCGAGGAACTGCCTCCTATTATGCATCCATACCTCATTCACCCCCGCCTAGGGAAAGGCATGTATTAAAAACATTACCAATCCCCTTTCCAGCATCGTTTTTCCTTCATCAGAGAAGAATATGTTATTTCATTGTTTCATGACATCAATGTGTGGTACATTGAAAAAAAAAAAAGCTCGAATACAATACACAAGTCAAATTATATCGAACAAAGTAATGTATCTGTGTTTAAAAATAATGATTACACAAAGTGTGATCGAAATTATATGTGGCCCACGAAAAACCTTGTATGCAAGGTTCGTCTGACTTGCTTCGATTATCTTCTCCAGTTTATATTCTTTGTGGGCTGTGTTGTCTTCAAAATTTTCCCTCTCCTTTTGGAACTCTCGCTTTCTTCGCCCCCATGCCCATCTTCACCTTGGCTTTCATCGCTATGGAAACGCCCCACATGGCTATTTTTTCACCTAATCCAGTGTCCGGTGAGCGACGAAATTCGTCTGCCCTATGCGCGATTACCTTGTATGCATGGTGCCTGGCTTCCAGAACCTTGTGCTGGGAATAGACGATATTGTGCCACTTGCACGCCTCGTCCAGCACATTGATGCCCGTATCACCACGTGCCAGCCTTTTAGCTAGCTTGGTTCCCAGCCTGCAGAACCTGTATCTGAGAATGTGCAGCTCAAAACGTAGATTGTTGATTGTCATATCGATGATCCCTCTTCCAGATTTAATCTTTCTTTTATGAGTCATCACACGCTACTGCACTACGAACCGATANTCATATCGATGATCCCTCTTCCAGATTTAATCTTTCTTTTATGAGTCATCACACGCTACTGCACTACGAACCGATATATACCCGACCTTTATACGTTTTCGATTCAGTATCATGGAGATAATCAAGTAAGATCTTATTCTTCCAATCCGCATCACCGAGGAAGATGTCAAAACCTCACATGATGCAAGTCATGGCATGCTGTTGCCCAATACCATGAGAGGATTGATTTGCGGACTGTCCTGTTCCGCAAGAGTGTGCTGTTGGGTTCGCTGAAGGAACCGAATGGTCTTAGGTTAGAGAATGTGCACCTGTACTTCAAATTACTCCAGTAACCGAAATACCAGCATCTAGCACGAGTACTGCAGGCCGTGGATGGTGTGAAATATTTTCCTTGCAGAGATAATGAGGCAGTTGTGCCACCGAGCGAAGCATTGCCAAACTCGGTGTTTGTTTTCAATGATGTGGCATGCGAGAAACAGACTTGCATCCAGGAGTGCTTTATCATGGGATGTCATGTAAACATGGACTGTGTGTACTTAAAACAAATTAATTCGCGCATGCAAAAACAGTTACTATGCGATTCTGTGAATGTTGTCGTGTTGTTTCGCATGAACGATACGAACTTGCGGCATGCATACGATGACCACATCAATACGGACATGACATTCACAGAGTTTAAGGATATGTGTACTTTGTGCTGGAACTAAGAATACTGCATATTGGTGATCGATGAGGATTCGCCGGTACATAAGGGAAGGTACAGTCATGGTTTCTATCAGTTCATAGTAAGATACCGACCATGAGTCACAATGATATTTCCAAGTTTGGACGTAGTCTATACATCCGATGATGATGATGATGGGAATGGGTTCATGGTAGATCGCCTAACCGCTGTTCACAGGGGCCATTCGCTTCTTTGGTAAACGACCGAAAGTGTGAACAAATGAGGAGGTGGAAGATTTGGTGGCCATCGACCGGCACATAGGGGATGCTGAGGCATGGATAATAGACCTGATCAATGAGTCTAATGCGCAGAGATGTGAAGAATTCAAGTCNACATAGGGGATGCTGAGGCATGGATAATAGACCTGATCAATGAGTCTAATGCGCAGAGATGTGAAGAATTCAAGTATTTTAATAATATATTAACGTCGAAACTGGCTGCGAAAACATATGTTGCGAGGCATAGCAAGAAGGTGCTGATGCATGCATCGACCGACTGGAAAAGATCAAAAATACAGTTTCCTCAATTCGAGTGTGAATATGTATNAAGGTGCTGATGCATGCATCGACCGACTGGAAAAGATCAAAAATACAGTTTCCTCAATTCGAGTGTGAATATGTATATACACCTCTGTGGTCGTGATTTAGTCCATTCTATTAATTATGGCAGACCGAACCGAACTGATGGCTGAGCTGCAGCGGGCCATCGAAGCTGGTCGCGCGAAATATCTACTCTCGAAAAGTTACAGACTGGCTCTCGAGGATCGAAGGAAAGAGGCGTACAAGCAAATAACCAGCTATTTCGACGAACATGGTCTACAAAGTCAGGAAGAAACTTTGCCTCGTCCTGATATAAAATACGAAATGAAGGTGGAAGGACCAACCCCGACGCGAGAACAGAAAAGTAGTCCGGAACTGCCCCAATAGGAAGGGGGTATCATTAGCGACGAAGATGATCTGCCCCTGATCGATTTGCTGTTTGCGCGAGAATGGAAATAAACACGAGAGCACGTACCAGAGGTGGGCACCCTGGTCGGGCACTACATCACTTCCTAGTTCGATCGGAAAAGCGACAAGGAGTACGACTTGCGATGCCATTATGAAAAATTGGTTTCACGGAAATAAGGAAGTGATGCTTTTTCCAGATGTGAGGCCGATCAGCAAGCACAAGGTGAAAATTTCGCATGGTCTGTGCGAACTTTTTTTTCGTAGGTGTCCTGGACACTACACCGAGTCGGATTTGCACAAGTACCGTCGCCTGCTACAGTCCAGTCGTGCTCATTACGTGAATGCTAATCCCTCAGCACAGCGATTTAAGGATACGACTCATACGAAATTCGGCATTATCACAGGACTGTTTCCACGATTGGTCGAAGCTATTGGGTCGGGTCTGCTGCTGCAGAAGATCGACACGAAATGAAAGATAGACTACATGTTTTGGGACGATCCGAACGAACTCGTCGATAGACTACAGCTACTGGTCGCTTCGCAGTCTGCGGGCAACTGGTCGCACACCAACGAGAGTATATCCATCATCAAAGAACTCGTCGAAGCTGGCTACATCGTGAGATGATGAAATGTGCTATTTCTGGGGAATTGCACATGTCAGCCAGAAGGAATTATCCTCGGATATTTACATCATGAAAGTGCTAGACGATTATTTCCAATCCGATCGTATCGAAATGCAAGACTTTGCTATTGCGAATAAAGGCCACCACTACATGTTGACCATGATGGACACGATTTCCAAGTATGTCTGGGCCAGACCGTTCAAGTCGAATCATGCATATGATGTCACCGAGGCCAANTGATGGACACGATTTCCAAGTATGTCTGGGCCAGACCGTTCAAGTCGAATCATGCATATGATGTCACCGAGGCCAAGATGCATGTGTTGAGAAAAGTATGCGTACCGAAGAATCTCCACACCGACGATGGTAAAGAATATTTTAATTTTACTTACCATCACTGATGAAAGTGTACTACATAAATCACTATTCCAAGTACTCTGGACACAAGGCTAGCAGCGTNTTTACTTACCATCACTGATGAAAGTGTACTACATAAATCACTATTCCAAGTACTCTGGACACAAGGCTAGCAGCGTCAAGTATTTTCCCCGAACTCTGAAAGCCAAATTGTGGAGACATTTCATGGCAAAAATAAACTTCAAGTGGCTTGAGTTTCTGCCGAAACTCGTTCGCGAGTATAATTCTACAATTCATTCTACCACTCGCATGGAGCCCAAATATGCCAAGGACGACTCGCTGCTTCGGATCGTGTATGGTATTCCAACGAGAAGGGACCCGCGCAAGTCTAAAGCCAAGATCGGTGACCTGGTGCACATCTCCAAACAACATGGCATATTCCACAAGGCCCATGGTCGCAACTGGACTGCTGATGTACAAGGCGGTTCGCATACGACATTGCTACCCACGCATGTATTACCTCGAGGAACTACAGGCGAACATATCGACGGAAGCTTTCACGCAGAGGAGATCCAAACTACGAAGTTTCCCGATTCTTATTTGGTGGAGAAGGTGCTGAAACAACGTAATGGACGTGTGTACATGAGGTGTCTCGATCACTCGGAGTGTGACGATTCCTGAATCGGCGAGAAAGACGTTCTGAGGTAGGAACTACGAATATTTTTAAGTTGTGATATGTACATGTATTTTTTTTAATAAAAACATGTTTTAACTTAATTAACATTCATTTTATTCTTGCCTGTCTTTATATGCAGTATTACAGGATTGAAGATAGCTATATCCGTGAAACTAATCTAACACTGCTCTTGCAATGCATGCTGACTTAGTCTGCCTGACACCGAGCCAGCATGAGAGAATGGCTTGGAATCATGTGTGCAGTTACCTGATGCCNATGCTGACTTAGTCTGCCTGACACCGAGCCAGCATGAGAGAATGGCTTGGAATCATGTGTGCAGTTACCTGATGCCATGCTGGTGGAGACCTCGTGGTCATCCGACGCCTTGCAGGTGCAAAAACGACTTTGAAGCATGTGTGCTTGCACCTGTGCAGTTACCTTATGCCGCACAGGTGCAGACCTGTGAAAATGTTAACATTGCACTCCCCACACACATTCCCGTCCGCCCCCTCCCATTCTCGTCCACCTCCCTCTCCCTCCTCCGCAAANTGCTGACTTAGTCTGCCTGACACCGAGCCAGCATGAGAGAATGGCTTGGAATCATGTGTGCAGTTACCTGATGCCGTGCTGATGGAGACCTCGTGGTCATCCGACGCCTTGCAGGTGCAAAAACGACTTTGAAGCATGTGTGCTTGCACCTGTGCAGTTACCTTATGCCGCACAGGTGCAGACCTGTGAAAATGCTAACATTGCACTCCCCACACACATTCCCGTCCGCCCCCTCCCATTCTCGTCCACCTCCCTCTCCCTCCTCCGCAAANTAACATTGCACTCCCCACACACATTCCCGTCCGCCCCCTCCCATTCTCGTCCACCTCCCTCTCCCTCCTCCGCAAAAGCCTTGACAATCACCTGCGGCCCTGACCTTGAATACAGTCGGTTATTACCGGATTCTTCCAGGTTTATTCGCATGGGATGCACAGTTCAAGATCAGTTCGTGTGCACTTGGCTCTGGGTCGACAACATTCTCCCCTTCCTTTCCCCGCAGTGGCGTCTAGGTGTAGGCCTGTTATGACAGGTGCATCTGCCTCGCGAGCCTGACCGCGCATTCTGGCGTTTTAATTTTGATAAAATGCAGAACGGAATATAACCTGTTTTTTTTTTCNTCGCGAGCCTGACCGCGCATTCTGGCGTTTTAATTTTGATAAAATGCAGAACGGAATATAACCTGTTTTTTTTTTTTCATAAAAATTTTTTTTTCTAGTACAAAAAAATATTCATATTTGCATTTTACTGAAAACATTTTAAAAATATATATTTATACTTTTTTTTAATTTAAAAACTATTACCAGTTGAAAGTGCGACTGGGACTTTTAGAAATCCGAGCTAGTGGGAAGAATTTATTTAATTTTTACACATTTTTTTTTATTTGATTTTTTTTTTGTTTATGGGTTTTTGTGAGGGAGAAGGAGGGATCAATTGTCCCCCGGAGTACTGGGTACCAAAGTGGCAGGCTAAAATTATTTTATTTTTATTAAAATCGTTTTTAGGCAACATTAATCGATGGCATTGTTTTAAATTAATGCAAATGGTATAGCTATGGAATTATGATCTGCAGCGACACTCCAAACCGATGTAATTATTAAAAAGTCAAGGTGGCGTGCTAATACTTTTTATTTTTTATTTAAAAAATTTTGTATTAAAATATTTTTCATTATTTGTACAATAGTTTCTAGGGTTACGGGTTGCTGGAATTGCCGGCCGGTGATTGGGTACGCGAGGGGGGAGATGAACGAGTCAGCCGGCCGCGCCTGTGACGTTATGGTAGACAACTCCAACTCCTTCGTCCTGAATCCTGCGCCAGAGTCGGCCATCTTACACTACTGTTGCTGTTTGCTGTCGCTGTGTATTCACTTCACTTGTTCTAACAGAACTCACAAGTTGAGTCAACAAGTGTTTGTTAATGGTCAGCAGAGTTCAGAGGTGTCGTCATATTCAAGTGTACCAATAACCTTAACGATTCTAGTGGATGGTGCATATCAGTTCATCATGCACAACCAAGAATTTTATAATGGAGCATTTTTGTTTCGGCCACGCGATGTATTTGGAGGAAATTCTTTACCGGTTTAAGGAATAACATTAAATAGATGGATGTAGGATGTTTTAGAAAAGACCAGATCTTAATAAATCGTTGCTCGCATGGCGTATGGGTATCGTGTTGAGAGTGTTAATAAAATAAAATGAACTAGAAGTGAGTCGTCTTTGTTCGCAGCTGCATGACCAAGAGAGATGTTAGTCTCTGCATTCCAATTTATAACCGTCCTATTGCTACACACAACACCAGACGCGTTTACTGTACAACATTCATTACTGACCTGCTCTCCGCCAGTATAATACAGAGTTGAAAGTGTCTCAAAAAACTGTTCTTCACTGCAAAGAATAATACACATCCATCCTTTTAATTAGAGATATTTACACTTTGCTTTGCTGACGTAATAGTACGATGCACGGAACCTTATGAAAACTGCTGACAATATTTCGTCACTCATGTCTTGAAGGAACGTGAATGTCGTAATCGTACACACGCGAGTTACATTCCCACGACGAAATGTTAGGTCGGCGGCACGGAAAGTGATAAACTCGCTGATTAAAACTTGAAGCTCACTGCATGCTCAGCCGTTTCATTTCTAATTTTTTTTTCTTAACTTCTGCCGCTTTATCGGGATAAGAACTAGTTTTCGCCATTGCGAATACAAATGCCTTACTAAATATTCTTTTTCATAATTCCTCCACCCTTGGAATGTCCCAGTTGAACCCAGAAATATAATGCCGCTTTTCAAGCGAACATTCTGCTTCTGCAGTCCAATTATATTTTTTAATATAATTATTTTAGTCAGCCCTAGAGGGTAGANTGAACCCAGAAATATAATGCCGCTTTTCAAGCGAACATTCTGCTTCTGCAGTCCAATTATATTTTTTAATATAATTCTTTTAGTCAGCCCTAGAGGGTAAAGAACGAGAAACCATTTCTTTCTTCAAAGCGTGGCAACTGTTCAACAACCCTCTTTATTCCGAGTGCATATGCAAAGTACGTAATACTGTTCCACTACACTTATTGCGGTCATTCGTTGGTAATATGACGTAATATTCTGTGTGGTCCGAAACTAAGGTATGACTAAGTGACTAAAATTTTACGAATACATTTTGGGACAAGCTAGACTCTGGCTATTGGATTCACCATCAAAAACACCCAAGTCTTCATGGAAAACGCTTAGAATCCTGTGCTATACTTTGTTCGCAGTAACTTCACACATTTTTAATCGGTCCTTTGAAAAATCACCCCATGTATGACACGTTTAGTTTGACGCATTCTGCGTCCCTATATTTTATTCGTCAGAACACACGCTCTGGCGAAGCTCGCGGGCGTACGACCGCAATAAGGATTAAGGGTTTTGTGGACGTGCCGGAAGAGGGACGCCAGGAGCCTCGCAGCTGCAAAGGCATGCTACCAAAGGTTTCTGCACGTGCAACTGTTCCTGCACGTGCAGACGACATCCGGAGACAACGGAAGGCACCAGGGCGTGGACACCGAGATCCCACCACCAGCTGCGCCTGTCCCAGGCTTGTACCGCAATAAACCATGAGAGCTTTTAGCGGAT
>NQII01001358.1:38088-84813 GCA_002778355.1 Clitarchus hookeri
TATATATATATATATATATATATATATATATATTATCAAAAGTGGTTTCTACGTCTGTTCTCATAAACGTATCTCACTTTTGATAGAATATAACTTTTACTTATATGTTATATATAATATGTTTCGTTTATATAATACGAATAAAAACAGAGAGCGGATTGGTGTGTTGGTAATTCACAGTAAGAAATAGTTATCGTGCAGAATGCTATTAAACAGGTTGCGTACGAATGCGACGCGTTGTCCCCATCGTGTCATTTTCTAGACTTGGTCAAACTTTGTTTGCATGAGTCAGAGGAAAAGCCTGGAAGTACAACTTGAGCAGGACTTCAGAAAAGTTGGAGTTAACCTAGAATGGACTATACTAGTTCTGGGTATATTTAGCCTCTCGCTGAGATAGAAGCCAATGAACAAGAAGAGCTGATGCGTATAGCCGAGAGTCTAATCTGAAGTTACTGAACCCTTGAAGAAAATTTCCTTTCTCCATAGGTATGACATGAGATGGGGCAAAGATATTTCGCGAAGACATTTCGAGACAAGATACAGTCCAAAGCACTGTAGGGTCGTCCAGCTTCTTTGATTGGCTAAAAAATGTTCTGGCCCGTGTCAACCGTTTGCGCACGAATCACGAAGGTTCAGTGTCGGAGTTACTTAGTCCTGAGTGGCTTTGTCAAAGACGGACATGGCACCAGCAGCCAATGGAGGTATAACAACAGCTGAGGTGTGTATATAATATTGAAGTCTACTGCGTGCTCCGATTTTTACGAGAAAAGTCACTGGCCCTAGACATGAGGCACCTGTTTTTCGCGAAACATTTCAGGACAAGTTGTGTCCCAACGCACTTGAGTTCAGAACCGCCAACGTGATTGGATCATTTGAATTGTTACGCGTCTTGTCTGTCTGCCCGCGAATCACGGGACGGCTAAAAACCGGAGGAACTTAATTCTGATTGGCTCATTCATGTAGCAGACTTGCTTCACACGAATGCAACCTGCCAATAGTCAAATGAAGACCGCAATTGTGCACATAGGATATTGAAGTCTGGCCGCGTGGTAAATCTTTTCGCGAAAAACAGTTGGCCTTAGTCGTGTGACCTTTGACGACATGGTTCAAGATTGGCGGAGCTGTCGCAGCAGCCAACTTCAAGCGTCAAGCGGGGGAGTTCTAGCTGCGTCAGAGTGGATGTGACTTAACCCATGCAGACCCAGTCTGCACAATTGTGTACATTAGGAACGTGTAGGTAATTCTCGATCTGCGAAGCTCAATGACCAATGATCTCACCCGTGGGTAAATTATTCGCAAACCGTATTACTGGTCTTGGTCGTAATTGGTTTATGTGACTGTAACCGACGTATTGTCTACAGTGCATTGGTTGTTACAACGAAACAAGTGTTGAGTCGACCTAAGTACAGCACGCATCATACGTTTTTTTTTTTTTGGAACACCTGAAATCGTATATTAAAATGGGCGAGAAAGGGTTAACATGTGGCTGCACGGCAGTCTCAAACGATTTTTTTTTTTCACGTTCTTGGCTTGATCATTGACATTGGAAGTAGTTTTTTTTTTTTAGTTTCTTATTCAGGCGTTGGATCTTATCTTCTGCAACTAATTACGATCAGAATCTTAAGTGTCCGTTACTAGGAGTGTGTTGTATGTGCTTCCAGCTCGACCGTCCTAATATTGTTGTTTTTCTAAGTCGAGTTTCGACCAAATAACAAGACCAAAGCGTGAAACCATTGCTCCCCTTCTCACAGAGAAAAAAATAATAATTATGATAAATTCAAGTCAAGAGACGAACATTATTTATTATACTTTACAATACACAAATATATATTTGTTTTTCTTGTCTGCAAATTGATCGAGCAAACGACCCCCATCCCTCCTGACGCTTAACGTTTCTTTGAATGAATCAGGAATTTTTGTTCGTTTATTTAAACCAGGTAGAAACGTCACTAAAGTAGGAAGCAATAATTAGGGACTCCCGATTTTCGCTAAAATAATTCGCGACCAATTGTATTTCACAGACCTTGAGCTCAGATCCACTCGTGATTGGATGGTTTCCGTGTTACGCGACTTACATATCTGCGCGCGAATCACAGGCGCACAGTATTGAAGTTACCTAATTCTGATTGGCCAGTCAAGTAGGAAAATGTCTTCTCGGAAAAACACGCCACCAATAGGGAAAAGAAATTTGCTGGTACGTCCGTAGAGTATTGAAGTATAGCTTGTGCGTAAATCATTTCGCGAAATTCTAGTATCCCTAGTAATTATTGTGTCCTTGTAATTCTCATTTATAAACCGTACATTTCGGACAAAAGAAAGCGTGGTGTGCGGTGTATTACTCGCGAGGCTGCATGGTGTGCGNGCTGTCGCAGCAGCCAACTTGAAGCGTCAAGCGGGGGAGTTCTAGCTGCGTCAGAGTGGATGTGACTTAACCCATACCGTGTAGGTAATTCTCGATCTGCGAAGCTCAATGACCACTGATCTCACCCGTGGGGGAAATTATTCGCAAACCGTCTTACTGGTCTTGGTCATAATGGGTTTATGTAACTGTAACCGAACGTATTGTCTACAGCGCATTGGTTGTTACAACGAAACAAGTGTTGAGTCGACCTAAGTACAGCACGCATCATACGTTTTTTTTTTGGAACACCTGAAATCGTATATTAAAATGGGCGAGAAAGGGTTAACATGTGGCTGCACGGCAGTCTCAAACGATTTTTTTTTTTCACGTTCTTGGCTTGATCATTGACATTGGAAGTAGTTTTTTTTTTTAGTTTCTTATTCAGGCGTTGGATCTTATCTTCTGCAACTAATTACGATCAGAATCTTAAGTGTCCGTTACTAGGAGTGTGTTGTATGTGTTTCCAGCTCGACCGTCCTAATATTGTTGTTTTTCTAAGTCGAGTTTCGACCAAATAACAAGACCAAAGCGTGAAACCATTGCTCCCCTTCTNGGCCATCGCTCCCCTTCTCACAGAGAAAAAAAAAACAATTGTGATAAATTCAAGTCAAGAGACGAACATTATTTATTATACTTTACAATACACAAATATATATTTGTCTTTCTTGTCTGCAAATTGATCGAGCAAACGACCCCCATCCCTCCTGACGCTTAACGTTTCTTTGAATGAATCAGGAATTTTTGGTCGTTTATTTAAACCAGGTAGAATCGTCACTAAAGTAGGAAGCAATAATTAGGGGCTCCCGATTTTCACTAAAATAATTCGCGACCAATTGTATTTCACAGACCTTGAGCTCAGATCCACTCGTGATTGGATGGTTTCCGTGTTACGCGTCTTACATATCCGCGCGCGAATCACAGACGCACAGTATTGAAGTTACCTAATTCTGATTGGCCAGTCAAGTAGGAAAATGTCTTCTCGGAAAGACACGCCACCAATAGGGAAAAGAAATTTTCTGGTACGTCCGTAGAGTATTGAAGTATAGCTTGTGCGGAAATCATTTCGCGAAATTCTAGTATCCCTAGTAATTATTGTGTCCTTGTAATTCGCATTTATAAACCGTACATTTCGGACAAAAGAAAGCGTGGTGTGCGGTGTATTACTCGTGAGGCTGCATGGTGTGCGGTGTATTACTCGCGAGGCTGCATGGTGTGCGCTGTATTACTCGTGAGGCCGCTGTGTGTACCCAGATGTGAAATGGCGGCACCGTTCCTTTGACACCAGCGTAATCGCTCTCTGGTTGGCCGCGCTAGGCTCTGGGGATGGGCCTCGTGTCTGATTGGCCACTGCGTGTTGCGGAAGACTCCCTACTGGCTGGCCTACCGGTTGCCTAGTTAAGTTTTCTCTGCGCATTTCTCCAATGTGGTGCGTCCTCCTAGGCGTTGCAATTTTATTGGTCAGGAGTGTAGTTGCCTATGCCTTTCAGACTAGCTTTTATTTATTTCAGGTGTTACAAATAGTAAATTTCGTGACGTGATTCATAATCACTACTGTAAAACACAGCTGTAAAACGTATGTTCTGTTGCAATAACATAAACCATCCATAACCTAGAACAGAGGAACGGTTTAGGAATCAGCTACCACCCAGGGAGGATCATTACGCCTTGATCCTCGCAATGCACAGAACAAGCTAAAAACCAACTTCCTGGGCGTTATGTGCACGCTTGTGCATAGTCCATGCATGGTTGCTTCCATTTTTCTTGATGCTCTGGTAAGTTCTACATTGAGGATGTTCATCTGCCTGTAGCAAACGAGGCTTAACTAAGTCTACAAAATTACAGTAAAGAAANGATGCTCTGGTAAGTTCTACATTGAGGATGTTCATCTGCCTGTAGCAAACGAGGCTTAACTAAGTCTACAAAATTACAGTAAAGAAACAACGCGCCGCGTTCGTGCGCACTCGTTTTTATGATTTTTGCAAGAGAACTGCTGTATTTCTGACTGGACACTACCAACACGCCCATTTTCTCTCCGTTTTTATTATAAATGAAATATTATAATTTATAGACAGGACATAAGTCAAAGTCAAATTTAAACAAAAATACAACACTGTTGTGCTAAGAGAAGTATAAAACGCGTGCGATACGTGAGGTGTTTNAAGCTAAAAACCAACTTCCTGGGCGTTATGTGCACGCTTGTGCATAGTCCATGCATGGTTGCTTCCATTTTTCTTTATGCTCTGGTAAGTTCTATATTGAGGATGTTCATCTGCCTGTAGCAAACTAGGCTTAACTAAGTCTACAAAATTACAGTAAAGAAACAACGCACCGCGTTCGTGCGCACTCGTTTTTATGATTTTTGCAAGAGAACTGCTGTATTTCCGACTGGACACTACCAACACGCCCATTTTCTCTCCGTTTTTATTATAAATGAAATATTATAATTTATAGACAGGACATAAGTGAAAGTCAAATTTAAACAAAAATACAACACTGTTGTGCTAAGAGAAGTATAAAACGCGTGCGATACGTGAGGTGTTTNAAAGTCAAATTTAAACAAAAATACAACACTGTTGTGCTAAGAGAAGTATAAAACGCGTGCGATACGTGAGGTGTTTAGGAAGCAATCAAACACGTCATAGATAAGGTTGTTTTCGAAAGGTGTGAGTCGAAAAGTGGATGGACTACAGTAAGTAAGAGAAGGCTCTGTGGCTGGGCAGCGGACTCGCTATTGGCTGAGCAGGCGACCTGTACCCGCGTTGGTTCGCCTGGGCGACGCCAACTCTCAATGCCCTCTCTTTACGATCCTTCCCACAGACCCGTCCAAAGAACCACAACCACATGAAAAAAAATACGAAGAAAACTTATCTTCCTTTTCGAGCCCTCGACCTTATTTAATGCGACATTTCTTCAAAATGGTTTCCCGACAACATCAATAAAAAGCTTCACGTCCGACGTTTACGGAAAGCAATAACTTCCGCGACTAGCTCTGGGCGGAAAGGAAAAATCTTAATCTTCGCGTCTGAATGTGGCTAAAAAAAAAAATTTCACCGTCATGTCGCGGAGACCTCGATGGGAGCAGATAGGACTCCACGTGTGAACGGGGTTGTTGGTCGGCGCGCAGGCTTACGCTGCAAGGATCCTGGGTTCGAGTCCCGCGTAAGGCGTAGATGCGTATTTCCACTTGTCTCGACCAGTTGAGAGCTAGTCGGAGCGTTAGTTGAAACGTTCAACCNGTAAGGCGTAGATGCGTATTTCCACTTGTCTCGACCAGTTGAGAGCTAGTCGGAGCGTTAGTTGAAACGTTCAACCCCCCTTGACGTACCCATTAAATTTTAATTTCAGGCGTTGCAAAAGAGAAAATTACGGCGTGAAAAGTACCTACGAATTTATTACAACGGCTGACACTTCGGAACCCATCGAAAGGATTTCAGTAGATCCGTGGTAGAAGAAGCGACTAATAATCAAGTTGTTGATGTATCAGCATCAACCAACAGCACTGGCCATAGAAAGTGCGCTGTCTGGGTAGGCGCTGGCTTCAAACCTCGTACAGCAGCGACCATGATTTATCTTATTCTGCAACACTTCTTGCTTGAACGAGTGCACTCGAGACAACACGTTAAGTGGTCAGACCTGTACGTAGTTAACTACTGTCAAATCATATGCTGTAAAAATTAGAAAAATTTAAAGCAAGTAGTGATAGCTAAGTTCTGAGATCGAACCCAGTGCAGGCGGTTGTACGTATGTGACTTTAAAATTGCCCAGGAGGCCTCCTCGCATGAAAGTCACGTTTCCTTTTATGTGCGCGGTCCTTGAAAATTTGATATTAACAAAAAAATACCATGTTTGCCTTTTTATTTACCATGAATAATTTATTCGAAAATACTGTAGTACCATCGCTGAAACTATCAGCCTGTAAGTTTTGGTAAAACCAAACTAAACAAGTGTAGTTCATTTGCCACAGGCCTACAGCCAAAATTTGCTTTTGATAATCAAACAAACGTCAACATGGTTTTGTTTTGTTATTTGTGACATTTCTTTAACCTGTTATTGGTATGTTTTGAAGTTATCGAGAAGAATTCGAGTATATTGCAAAAACAACCTACNGACATTTCTTTAACCTGTTATTGGTATGTTTTGAAGTTATCGAGAAGAATTCGAGTATATTGCAAAAACAACCTACCCGTTTTTCCTCGAATTTCCTGACATATTTCCGCACGTGCTATATCCCAATATCCTACGGACCTTTTCAGCAATTTTCTTTTCCTTATTGGCGGTGTGTCTTTGTGAGAAGACACTTTCCTACCTGACTGGCCAATCAGAGTTAGGTATCTTCAATACCGCACGTCTATGAATCGCGCGGATATACCTAAGACGTGCTACGCGGAAATAATCAAATCACGAAAGTGAATCTGAGCTTAAGTTTTATGAAATTCAACTTGTCGTGAAATCTTTTCACTAAAATCGGATGTCCCTACTCGTTACATATGAAAGGATATTTTATTGGTAGGGTAACGTCGTAAATTTTAACCATACGCAGATTTTAATTATCTTCTAATTCATGTATTTGCAAGATATGAAATGATTTTCACAGATATTATTTCCATTGGCATATTAGTTATGTTAATTGTCATGTAATTTCACTACTCATTAAAATTTTGAATTTGTTTTTATGGTAAACACATTTATATGTCTTTCCAGTCTGTTATTTGTGTAATGTGTTTAGGAGTCCCTAGTATATGAGCAGTTATCCTATTTCTAAATACAGTGCTTACGTGATTCACTTCCAACATACAAAATTGGGTTTAAATCGGTTAAATGGTTTCCGAGCTAAGACATGATAAATTTTTTGATTGCCGCCATTTTGAAAGTAACTGCTCGGCGTGGTCGAAATTTATAAATGTCAGATGACCGTGCTAAGTACTAAATGCGTATCTAGTTTGGTGAAATTTCGGTTATGCGAAATTCGCTTTATTATTTGACGTCAATCTGAACTTCAAAGTATTGTATTTCCCGGAGCCCGCATCGTTTCTCCATTGGCTGCTCCATAGNTATTTGACGTCAATCTGAACTTCAAAGTATTGTATTTCCCGGAGCCCGCATCGTTTCTCCATTGGCTGCTCCATAGATGTGAAGCCACGCCCTTTGTGACTCAACTGCACTTGATTAGGGCACACAATTATGAAGCGTTCATTTATTGGCTCAGATTTACCCAGGACGTGTCCAAGTATGTTCCAATGACAAAGGTATTGCAAAAATACACGTGCTTAAAGTTTGACGTGTCCCCAAATAATAACGCGAATTTTGCCGGTCTCTACTCGTAAACAGAGTAAATTTCGCGGATTCACTTGGCAACAAGTTAGGCTGCACAATACTGTGTGTACTCGAGCCTCAGTTAGTTGTTCATTGGCTGATGCTCCAGTTTTACTCCAGACTCTTGTTTTCTTCCAGGAAAGCTATTGGCTCAGATCCGCCAAGGGCGTGGCTTACAAACTGCGGTCCAATTGGAAAATAAACTTATGTATACGTGTGTTTGAAGTTGAGCTTGTCCTCTACTGTCGCTACTCATAAGAAAAAATAATGGAAAATCGCTAAAAAAAAATTTCAGCCAGCATATAATCTATAACACTGCAACTAGTTTATTCTTTCATGATTGGATGAACAAGGTTTTTACTGACTCGGCTAAGCTGATTGCAGACCAATCACGAACGTTCTGCCTTGTAGTTTCAGAGTCCTCATTGGCCCAGCGAAACAGGGTAGTAGCTTCATACATGAATGACAGCCAATAAGAGAAGGAAACTATGGTACGTGTGTAAGGCATGTTGAATCCTAGCACGAATCACGAAGGTTCAGTGTCGGAGTTACTTAGTCCCAAGTGGCTCGGTCAAAGACGGACACGGCACCACCAGCCAATGGAGGTATTACAACAGCTGAGGTGTGTGTATATAGTATTGAAGTCTACTTTGTNCGGACACGGCACCAGCAGCCAATGGAGGTATTACAACAGCTGAGGTGTGTGTATATAGTATTGAAGTCTACTTTGTGCTCCGGATTTCTACGCGAAAAGTCACTGGCCCTAGCCGTCATCTGTACTCACGAGCGTTTCTCTCCTCTGTTATCTCGCTCGCGCGCCGGAAGGGGTGTGGGTGTCGGTTGTCGGAGGGGGGGTCGGGCTCGCTCGCCAGAGGGAGGGCGCTAGTTCGCAGAGCCGCCGCGTGGCGGAGCTGCGCGCTGGCGCCCGCCGGCCGCGGCGAGCGCGCGCAGATCGCCTCGAAACGCCGTCGCGGACGGACGTGTTCCGTAGTGCCCGCGAGCTGGCGTCGCCGAGCAACCATGGCCTGGTCTGCGCTGCGTTGGGGGAGGCAGTCCGTGGCGCCGGTCAAGGCAAGTGCGCCGCCACTTTTCATTTATGTTTAACCGTTCGATTGCCCCGCCATGGCTGGGAGAAGCTGTGTGCACGTACAAGTGTTATTTATAGTCTTTCTCATCAAGGAGTGCACTTTTTCTTTACTGTTCTGAAAGAAGCCGTGCGCACAGTTACATCCGTCCGTCCTGCGGGTCACGTAATCTTCAGCCAATCGCAGGGCAACTTTTCTTATATCCGTTAAGCCGTCTAGTATTTCTCTAACTTTGATTTTCGACGGACGACGGATAGGCCACCGCCTTCTGACCACATTCCGTAGACGCGAATACGCACTTTCTAATAATATCCAGGGCGGTGGATATGTGTATTTATCTTTGGTGGTAAATTCAGGAATTTAAAATATAAACAATAGTTCGGTGTAAATACTTATANTGGATATGTGTATTTATCTTTGGTGGTAAATTCAGGAATTTAAAATATAAACAATAGTTCGGTGTAAATACTTATAACGTAAAAACAAAATTTCCCCCAAAATGTTTTTATTTCTCTTGGAAATGTATTTCCAACCAAAATATACCTCCAACTGAAGAAAGATCAGGAATTTATGTAGTCACATTTNTGGATATGTGTATTTATCTTTGGTGGTAAATTCAGGAATTTAAAATATAAACAATAGTTCGGTGTAAATACTTATCACGTAAAAACAAAATTTCCCCCAAAATGTTTTTTTTTTCTCTTGGAAATGTATTTCCAACCAAAATATACCTCCAACTGAAGAAAGATCAGGAATTTATGTAGTCACATTTAAATCTTGCCGTATAGACGGATTTACGGATGACGGATTGATGTGAGTCGCTTTCAATTGGCGGACGACTGACTGACGGGTGCGAAGGATGGTTGTGAGTTCATCTTTACTTCCATGGCGAATACTGTCGACACTCAGGGCAGGTTGACAGTCAGCTGAGTGTGTTAGTGTAGAACGGTGTTTCCCCCTTGGCGGGGGAGGCACCGCTGTAGCCATGGAAAATAGCTAAAGTGAACTTGTTCGTGAGACAGACTATACTGTGGTCGGCCACTCTGTCTCCGCGTCTCCTGTGAAATGGACGCTTCGTAATTCGCTTTGCTTCTTCCGAGTGCACACTTCCTTTGTTAAGGGCCTCGTATTTCTCCTTTTATTGGTTGAGAAGCGCGGGAGCTATAAGGGTCACACTGGCAAGTACTGCAAAAGCGCCATCGCCGCTACGCGCACGGCTCTGAACTGGCGTGCAGTGTTCTCGTAGTGCTGCGTGTACCTACGGCACTTTCAGCGGTGACCCTATCACTTTATTGCTAATAAGTCTGTAGCAAAGTTCAATACAGGCTCCTGTCGTAGTTCGACTCGTGTCCGGCTAGTATGTTGTAAGATACGGCAGTCTGGAAAAGCCGTTTTTAACTACATTGGAGAGCCCCAAAATAACGTTTACACCATGCGTGGTAACTTAAAGTCCTTCCTCATTAGGGGTATCATTTATGTTCGTAGATAATCATACTGGAGGCACTTATAATGGTTTCGTAAAGAAAAAGAAGGATGTCAAACATACTGTATTGCATGTAGCGTCAGATTAGCGGAATCCTCAACTATTCAGGTCTTTGTGTGCGTGTGTACTGTACGTCGCACGTGGAGTGTATTTAAAGATGTGCATTGTAAACAACTGTAAAATGCATGCAATCAGGTTAGGCCCCTCGCTTGATGACAGACGTCGTTAATTGTTAGTACTTCCTATGTTCCGTAGTCGCTTCAACCGCTGGTGCAGGTAATGTCAGGGTTAGAAACATGTATGTTGGTCCTGCTGTATTGCAGTCTTGCCACGCTTACTTCAGACTTTCCTGAAGTCCTGCCAAAGACACACTTCAAGACTATTCCTCCGCCTCATGCAANCTTGCCACGCTTACTTCAGACTTTCCTGAAGTCCTGCCAAAGACACACTTCAAGACTATTCCTCCGCCTCATGCAAACAAAGCTTAACCAAGTACAGAAAATTACACCAAAGGGACGCCGTACCGAATTCGTGCGCACTCAGTGTAATATGATTTCGCATAAAGAACTATTTCTTACTAAGTGTTACCAACGCACCTTTGTTCTCCTTACTGTATTAATTCATATTGATTATCAATTATATATTATATTTAATAGACAGAATATAACTAAAAGTTCTATTTAACTGAAAATAAGGTACTTTTATATTAACACAAGTGTAAAACGCTTGCAACGCACGGCATGTTGAGTAAACAACGAAACGTGTCGTACACGCGGTGGTTTTTGAAAGTATTGATTCAAAAAGTGTGAANCACGGCATGTTGAGTAAACAACGAAACGTGTCGTACACGCGGTGGTTTTTGAAAGTATTGATTCAAAAAGTGTGAAGAAACGGCGAATATACTATACCGGTACAAAGTACACTTACAAACTAAACGTTTGTTCGTGGCATAGCAGCGGACACCGGCACACCTCCCGTAGAACTTCGTCTGCCGGGTAGGAGCATCCGTATTTCCGCTACATTTCAGGCCAGGTTGTACCTACTAAATACTTTAGTTTAGAATCCGCGTTCGTGATTGGGTAATTTTTTTTTAATTAGAGATCCCCGAGAAAACCCGCCGACCACCGGCATCGTCCGGCGCGATAATCTGGGAGCGACCCCGCCGGGAATCGAACCCGGTTCGCCTTGGGCGGGTGGCGAGCGCCCTAAAAGCTACACCACCGCGGCCCCATTAAGTATAGATGAAGTTTAATTGCGACCGACCAGTCTCACGTGGACACGTCACCAATTACCGGAGATACGTTGCAAGTTTGCACACGGGATATTCAAGTCTAGCCTGCGTCTGGATCTTTTCCGGGGAAAACAGCTGGCCCTCCTGCTTGGTATGCATAGTCCACGGAGTGTCGGCAAGTTTTCTAAGTTAAAATCGTTAAAAGATTCCCAGCTCATAGGCGGGGACTTAACATTGGCCGTTAATCATGGAAACTAATCCTATGTAGGGATAGGAAAATTTAGCGAATTCATTTGAGAACAAGACAGACGTCCAACACGTGTATTGTGAAAGTCACCTTTGTAATTGTATCACAGTTCATTAGACACGCCCCAGACTACTCTCAGCCAATAGCAGACTTGCAAGGAAACAAGTAGCGAGTGTCACACTGCCAGGTGTGTAGTAACACTGGCTACTCTCTGGAGCAGCAGCNCAAGGAAACAAGTAGCGAGTGTCACACTGCCAGGTGTGTAGTAACACTGGCTACTCTCTGGAGCAGCAGCCAATGTCGCTCGGGTGTACACAGGACTGTGCAGTCTAGCCGACACCTCATTGAACCCGCGACATTTCCCTATCCCTACCTATGTATTAATGTATCATTACGTGTGCGGTTTTCAAACTATTTA
This sequence comes from Clitarchus hookeri, assembly GCA_002778355.1. Lineage (NCBI taxonomy): Eukaryota > Metazoa > Arthropoda > Insecta > Phasmatodea > Phasmatidae > Clitarchus > Clitarchus hookeri. The sequence goes on from NQII01001358.1 coordinate 50,267, forward strand.
CACCCGAAATTGGCTTCAGTTTGATTTATAGGCAAGCAGAGTAAGAAATGTTACAAAAGTACGCCTAACACATGTTTCGGACGACTTCTCCACTGCACTGGCAGACGCACAAGTACCTCTCGTCAGCTACGCGGCAGTGTTAGATCTGATTTGCAGTGGAACGTTGCTTTAGAGAATGGAAGGAAAAAAACTAAGCTGGGTTTCCACAAGTGCTCAATCCTGCGCAAACCAGATATTTCTAGTTGTGCGCTGTTCGTATGGACGAAGAGTTTTAACATTTCTTAAAGGGGAAACGTAATTTGTATTAAGCTAAAACATTATTGTAATGTTTAGTTATCTCATTGGGTTTATGGTATGTTGTATTCTATTTTCATCAGCTGAGTTTTGAGATAATGCTTTATTAAGGCTGTCTTCCAAGTCTGATTAATTTAAAATGCGATTTGAACACTTAACAAATGCTAAATATCGCTGGGGAACTAATGCTTTAACGCTAATTACAACACCTCAAAACTAAACAAGTAATGTGTATTTAGAAAGTAATCTTTATCTTAGAAGTTCGTCTTTTTGACTAATGGCCTACATTCTTGATTTGAATATATATTCAAATTAATAACTTTATAACCCTTATTCTTTACCCTAGGCCTAATTGGCTTGTTAAAATATTTTCTGTTGCATATATCGAAACATACATTTACGTAGGCCTATCCGCTTTTTTTAAAAGTTGTTAAGCTGGATTGCACTGGAATCAATCTGACGCCAGTGGTGCAATGGTAAGTTGGATTAATTACGTATACGTGTACTCGTAAACAATCTGTTTCGTGACAAATCATAATTATGCCGGACAGATCTTTGTCCTACAGAACATGAAGACGTATGTGTTCGAGGTAACAACAGTTCCCGTGGTTCCATGCTCTTCGTGTGGTTGTGTTGTGCTGAGAGTCGCGCGTGAAGTATGGTACAGGTCACGACTTTGCCTTTACCGTTCTCTCAACACTCCGCAATCTTACGTTGCATCGCGTCGTTGGATGTTTGTATTGCTAGCGACTTCCTACTTCTTAACTTCGATATAGCTGGTCGATCTGCCAGAGGGTGGTGCGTTTGTTCATTATAATGCTTCGACGTATATTTTATGCAAAAAAAATTAATACATGGCTATCGCGGCTCGTAGATCTCTTCTGGAATCGGCCTTCGGAAATATTCCCGCCCCAACAGCGCAGGAGTTGAAATGTGTATACTTGTTTGCTTATTTATGTTATTGCCTGTCAAGTATGGTGTAGGGGGAAAAGGAGGGGGGATGTAATTACACTGTTTGAAATCTTATTTGCAGTGTAATTTTCGCAAAGTTGTAGTCATTCGTAGCTATGATTGCAAAGTAAGCTAGAAGGACACACGGAGGACAGTTGAAATAATGTAATCAGGACTTTCCAAAGTGCTCATTTAATCACACGCAATGCTCGTATACTATATACAGTTCACGGTAAAATAAGCAGTTAATAATTGTAATGTGACTGATAAACACAGTGGATACTTTCTATAGCTCTCAAAAGTTAGCGTGTGAAACTACAATAAAATGTAAATTTTTGGGTATTGTGCCCGCTGGAAGGGCCTTAAAAAGTGCTCCTGAAAATAGTCTGTATTCGTGCGTATGAATTTTATTTTTTTTTCGTTTGCACACATCAGGATTATTATGTGGAAAATGTTAAAGGCGACTATGTGTTTCTTTGAGAAAGATGTTAGTTGTGACGGCAGTAGAAACTGAAGAAGGGTGTTCTAGGAGCGAGCGGCTTACCTTTCTACGTGCATCACAATGGGACGCGGCCTGTGGTGTAAGGAGGGGTGCAGCGACTGTGTAAGTGCGGTGCGGATGTGGGCCAGGAGGGACACGGCTTGGGGAGAGGGGGGAGGGTCGCGTGGGTAAACAGAAAAGAACCCGGTGAAATGTTGGGGTTGTAAAGCCAGAGTGCTTCCTGCGAAGCCATTAGCTTTTATCTTGCCGTCTGACTAATGCAAGCTTTCTAGCGAATTGAATATCCTGAGTACGTTTTGAGGAGGAAAAAATGGCATGACTGGTTCACGGAATCAAAGATTGTGGAAGGCGTGGTTAGAAAAATTGCGTGTTTTATATTCAGCGTGGGACAAGCAGGTTAGCACTTGCCTGTTTGATTTGTGGTACAACTTAATCTTCATTCTATGCAGGTTTCAAATATTTCGTTCAAATTCTTACAAAATTTGTATTACTTCTTTTTAATTTTTGAACCAAACTTTTAGAAAGATATAGCCGTCTCTGCTGCGTACTTTTTTTTACTAAGGTAGCATGCTGACTATCAAAGGAATGAAATTTTAAATATATATATATATATATATAATTTGCACACCCAGTAAATAAGTACACAGAGACGTAATGTAATGTCGGTTTCTTTGATGTGGGCGTACGTATTCTCTGATTGGCTGCGCGAGGCTATGGGAACGAGACCTGTATCTGACTGCTTGCTCCGTGAGTTCACTATCTACTGGACTGCCGACTAGCAAGTTGCCACGCGTTGATTGGTGGACGGTGTTCCAACATGTTGCTGACCAGTGGCGCCATCTTGGTGGCGTGTGCGGCCAGAGTCTTCCGTCTAATGGAAGAGGCACAGCGACGGAATTCGCCTGCAGTCGAGGGAACCATCCCCACTGCAGATGACCTGGATCGAAGCAGCGATCTCTCGAATGGAAGCCGGGCCCGCTAGCGCGTGTCTAAACACACTGAGTTTTTACTGGTCATTTTGTGTCGTGTAGATCTCCGTGGCACAGTCTTCTGAGAATATGATCGCTGTAATCACGCCAGTCTCTTTAGATAATGAGAGTTACTTAGAATTAGTTTTTTCCCCGTACACATTTTGTCTCCTCTCGTGTTCAGTTTTATCGCGGATTTTTTTATTTTTTATACCGATTTGTCGATGCATGGTTGATGAATTGATTCAGCTTAAAACATGAATCACGCCAAAGTGATGTTTCAGCAGTCGTGTTTTTGTTCTGGTTTATTCAATTATGTAATTAACTTCATAAATATTTAAGTGCATCAAAGCGTTGTAAAATGCGATGTTAATGGATTTCAAAATAATCCGATGAATCGCACGCACTCGTTGATCGTTCTATTTAACACCGCCCCTCCATTAATAAAACAAAATGCATGCTCTGCTCACCAGCTCGAATTAATGACAGAGTTATTCCTATAACCACGAAAGTCTGCCGGTGGGGGAAAGCGGCGTGCCTCTTGATGATATATTAATTAAAGCATTTCGCGTTTAATATTTTTTATTTATTTAAATTTTTTTGCAAGTTTATAATATCCGTTCCGTGTAGGTCCGTCTACCACGGTTCCACTCCACACTCGTTGCAGGCATGGTGCATACTTCACGATTAGAGCGTTCTCTATAGCATGCTTAGGGTCTTCTTTCTGGCCCTATGTATCCTTCCGCCGTGCAAACAGAACATTGCTACGGGCCTCATCAACTATTCATTAGCCAAGTAAGCAACTGTTTAATTATTACAAATCTCATTATGTTACTGTTATCCTTTTCATTCCCACGCTAATTTGTTTCCTGTTGCAAATTAAACATGTTTTATTGCGCGATGTACATAAAGCGACAAAGAACTTGTTTCGTTATCAAAACCAATCAGTTCGATCCGTGATCAGGAATGTGAACCAGTTATAACGTAGAACACTAGCGCGATTTACGTATAGTTTACCCACAGGGAAGATCATTGGTCACCGATACTCTCAGTGTACAGCGCCGTTCAAATATAACCTTATTGTGCAACATGTAGACAATTGTCTACAATGGGTGTGAAATGGTAACGGACGCTCGATTGTCTGAAAGTGTTCCGGTCTAGTAATATTTCAAAACACTATGGCCCAGATTGACATTCCGATTGTATGGTTTTAATCGATATGCATTGAGAAAAATTGGCCCAACCAAGTTAATTTTTTATGGACGTAATTATACATGTTGTTGTTACCAAATTGTTTAGTTGCCCTAAACAAAGATGTGGTTGGTGCAACTAAAGATTGGTTTGTCTCTACGTAGTTTAAACAGTTTCAGTTAATATAACAACACCGAGATTCGAACCTAGATAATTTGCGTCAGAGTGATATGCTATAACTACCTCCGCTAAAGTGGCTACTGGTGAAATAGGAATGTTTTTAAATATATACGTGCATTTCTAATAAGTGACTACGTATGCAAATAAATATTTAAAGTTTTACAGTTTTACTATTTAGTTCCCTGTTGAAATTGTTTTATTAGGATGTTTATACCATTTTTAAGCACCAATAAACGTCCTACTGTTACTATCCTAATCGTCACAAAAATACAGACAAACCCTGTGGCTGTATTTTCGAACGAAGGAAATCAAATAAGTGGCCAAGCAAATATAACTATAGAGTCGATTCAACGAAATATTTTGTTGAGAGTCTAATTTATTTTGGCATATCAGTGGTTTTGNCAAATATAACTATAGAGTCGATTCAACGAAATATTTTGTTGAGAGTCTAATTTATTTTGGCATATCAGTGGTTTTGATTGTTCAAGCGTGTATTTTGTTCGATGAACAAAATTAATTTTGTTGTTTTTCAAATTTTGTTTACTTAACAAAATATTTCGTTCAGTGCAACTAAATACCTATATTTTTGTTCTATTCGAACGAACATTTTGTTGGCTGGAAGAAACATATCTCTCAGTACACGGTTGCAATGCCTGCCGACGAATAACGCTCTAGTTATTATCGGGGCCGCGGTGGCTGAGCGGTTAGACTGCTCGTCTTCCGCTAAGGCGAACCGGGTTTAATCCCCGCCGGGTTTGCTCCCAGATTTTCGCAAACGGGAATCGTGTCGGACGATGCCGCTTGTCGGCGGGTTTTCTCGGGGATCTCATTCCGGCGCAGCTCCATTCTCACCTTCGTCGGCTCTCGAGTCCTAGATGTTAAGAGCCGCTCAAATATATCAGCTCAACTCAATTTCCAGTTTAAAAGCTGAGAATAGCCTCAGTGAATTCAATTCGCATCAAATACTTCAAACATACGACGTTTTGTAAAATATGTCGGAAGGTTCGCTAAGTATGCCATAGCAACTTAAAAATTATGTTTCTGACGTCGTACGTAAACATGTTTATGAAGTTCACCCTTTCATAGTAGAATTGCACTATTTGGTTTTAAACAAGTGTGTGTACTGATTTCCCATATTTCTTAATATACATAATGCTTATGTCTGTCCTTACCCTTCTCTTTCAAGTCAACTGGAATAACATTTTGTGCTTTGTTCTCTACGAGGTGNAATGCTTATGTCTGTCCTTACCCTTCTCTTTCAAGTCAACTGGAATAACATTTTGTGCTTTGTTCTCTACGAGGTGTGTTTTGCATATTTACGAAAGGTATTTTGCAAAATCCCCGCGAAATGTAGTACGGTTAAGCTGCAACCATCTGTCACATATACGAGTTGAGTGTGACGTTTATAACACCACAACCGTTAAGATGATATACGGTCTCTTCCATTACTCTCCCACGGACCTGGAATTAAATCCACTGTTTACAGGACTTGGGATGAAAGGTAAACAAGAGCTAAGGGAGAGTGAAGTCGACCTTTTGGAGACCTTTTGCAATGCACAACAAACGTCTCGATTTACGAAGTTAATCTCAAGCGTAAACATTTACTGCGCACTCCACNAATGCTTATGTCTGTCCTTACCCTTCTCTTTCAAGTCAACTGGAATAACATTTTGTGCTTTGTTCTCTACGAGGTCTGTTTTGCATATTTACGAAAGGTATTTTGCAAAATCCCCGCGAAATGTAGTACGGTTAAGCTGCAACCATCTGTCACATATACGAGTTGAGTGTGACGTTTATAACACCACAACCGTTAAGATGATCTACGGTCTCTTCCATTACTCTCCCACGGACCTGGAATTAAATCCACTGTTTACAGGACTTGGGATGAAAGGTAAACAAGAGCGAAGGGAGAGTGAAGTCGACCTTTTGGTGACCTTTTGCAATGCACAACAAACGTCTCGATTTACGAAGTTAATCTCAAGCGTAAACATTTACTGCGCACTCCACNGACCTTTTGCAATGCACAACAAACGTCTCGATTTACGAAGTTAATCTCAAGCGTAAACATTTACTGCGCACTCCACTTCTCTTCCACGACGATTAATGCACCCAGCTGTGGTGACTGTTTGGTGATAGTTCTGGCTCCACACCACACCTGCGTGTCATGAATAAAGGTGATTACATTCGTGCAACCGCTTGCCGTCTGTTTTGAGTTGAGTGCAGTCGACGGGTTAACATGCTTAACACATGACGAACTTTGAAGACAGACATTTTCATACGGATCGTAGTGTCTTTACGGCCGCATTTAGTTAGGGTTCCTCAACCCAGTCCAAATTAAATTATCGCTGAAAATTCATTCCAAACTAGTTAAACCAATGTTTGAGGCAGCAGTTGATTACGGGAGAAATTGGCTGCTCCGTAAAATCCACTGTAGGTCACTCTGTACATGCACGATGTTTATCTTTCGTTTTTGGCTATCGTATGTGTGACCTCATTTTACTGGGCCAGCGAGAATTCTAGTAGTACAAAATTATTCTTTGTTATGCGTGAACAGAAATTTAAACCATTTCGTTGCCACATTATTTTATTGTTTTAGACGCGATCACGTAATTTGTAAGCTTGCACTTTAACTTGTGCTGAATCTAAACGTCATAAGAAGTATGATACGTGTTTGGTGCTCAGGCAGTACTGTGGTGGAGCATTTACAAACCAGAGCTGTGCAAGTGTTTACAAATTTCGTGAACTGAGGAAGAAATTGATTGCGTTTGGCAGAGACCCTCGCGTACAGATCTGGCCGTTGAACTATCTTCCTGTGCAACACTACGTACAGCTCTGGCCGTTGAACTATCTTCCCGTGCAACACTACGTANGCCGTTGAACTATCTTCCTGTGCAACACTACGTACAGCTCTGGCCGTTGAACTATCTTCCCGTGCAACACTACGTACAGCTCTGGCCGTTGAACTATCTTCCCGTGCAACACTACGTCAGAGAGGAGATCAGGAGCCNGTGCAACACTACGTACAGCTCTGGCCGTTGAACTATCTTCCCGTGCAACACTACGTCAGAGAGGAGATCAGGAGCCGGAGGCGAAATTGCGTGGCGGCTCCTTTGATGTGTCACAGCCATTATCTGTTGAGTTAGTGAAGATATTTGTACGGCTCTGTAACATCGAGGTCTTCAGAGCCGATGGGGGTGGAGCGAAGTGAGCATGGAGCAGCGCCGGAATGCTAGGGCGGGGGGAAACGGAAGATTCCCAAAATAACCCCGCCGATCAGTGGCATCGTCCGGCACTATTCCCACATGCGAAAATCCGGGGAGCCTCAACGCGTCACTTCTGCCCATATATTCCTATACAATAATTGTTTGTTTTAGTGAGCTCTACCACCCCTCAATGTTTGTCCCATGATTTTAGAATCACCCTGTATTAAGAAAGAAATAGTGAAAATGTTTTAAGTACAGAGATTTTAGGGATTTCCTGCTCAGTTACCTTGAATGTGGGCCGAAAAGTACAATACGGTATAGGCAGTTAAATGCATTGTCTTACATGGCGTGTAATAACATCGTACTGTTACATATGTAATAGGCTAGAAGTTCAGCTTCCCTGGCACGCATATCGCAGTCTTCGGGAATGCACGACGCAACGCTTCCTTGTAACCACCTGTGTCTTGGGGCGTTAGAGTCTAAACACCGCGCGTATGACGTGCTCGGCTGTCTCCTAAACACGTCTTGTATCACAACACTGTGTGTCGGTGCGTGTTGTTCGGCGTTACTCTCTCCTGCTGCCCGCCGGCCTCAGAGACAGGTCGGGCGAACACACTAGCGATGGAACGATCGATTCAGTTGAGTGATTCGATGCAGAGTTTCGATACACGGAACAGCTGAGTCACCGACGTTCAAATAGCGCGTGGCGAAATTTACTGTTTCCATTTCCTGTTCGTCGCATCACGAATCACTTGCGTACAAGTGTGATACTTCCTCCACACCTCGTGTGAAACTAACGGATGGGCATTCGCCTGGGTGATTATGCAACGTGTAGTGGGATAGGAGCAGCTGCCGAGGGAGATTGACCGTGCTGGGGGGGAGGGGGCGTGTGTGGATGGAGAGCGACATGTGCCATGGCTCCGGGGCCACAGAGTACGTGAGAATACAGAGGTGAAACAGCAACATTTTGAAGCAGCATTCGCCAATCAGCTGCTGGTAACCTACTCAGCCGTCGACATCCCAGCCAATAGGGAACCGTCTCCCAGAGCCGCTCGCAGCCAATCAGAGAAGGACTGCGCCCACAGCAAAGGGTCCTTCACGCCATATCGTCTCTATGTACTCGAGTGCCCGAGTTACATACATAATGCACGCGCTGGCTGCAACTGATTGACGATCTCAAGGGAACCCACTTTACTATGGGAAAGAATCATTCGCCGTTTTATGACGGTCGCACTGAAAAATTATATTCGATACGGGTTAAAAACACTACTCGGCTGATTCTCTCGGAAGCGTAATTTTGTTGCCTGTAAAACAGATTGTGGTGCACATTAACGCGAAGATAGACAGGGGCACAGGTACTAAAGATATAAACATTTTTGTTTATTGGGAACATATTGATTGGTTGCCACTTCAGTTGTCGCCCCAACTACGACTGCTAAACTGCATTCGTTATATTCTGCGCATGCGCGCTGGCTGATTGGATTGTGGACACATTCTTGTCCTGCCACGATGCCATATTGTGTGCACGGTCGGTTTTTGTGTCACGTGGTGACCTTGTCTTGGAATAAATGCGTACTCGAAACTGGGGAGGGTGGGTGACAATCCTTTTATCCCAAGGTAGTGAATGTTACACGTGCATGATTAAAGGAAATAAGCTTTCTTTTGGGTGGAGTGCCATGCTTTTGCTGGCGTGCCACTTGTTATATTTGCGCTAACAGGACTCCCTGGTTATCATAAGGGTATATTTGTAAGCAACTGTGTCTATTATGATTGATGGAAAACCATGGAATACTTCAACGTAAATCTTTTTTTCAGGGCAGAAATGAATGCGATAGTTTGTTGCCGAAGTCATGCATTTGGCTATCGAAACATGAGTGTTGTCGTTGAAAAATGTTAAATTCAGCTAAAATCGTTGTAATGATATTTATGCTTCTGTAAAACAGTATTTTAAACTATAGCGACAATGGTGTATCTTTTCTGAACAAAATCCTGTAGACGTGGCTTGAAATGCTGAGGAAACGGAACGCATGCGAATCTGGCTCATGTTATTCCCCAACCGCGTGGCAAAGCTTCTCTCTGGCAGGACGAGAGCTTGAGGAGTCCAATATTGCTGACGTGGAATTCCCCTTCAATTAACGTGTTTGTTGTTCATCGCTACCACACCCGCCCTTCGTACTTCACGTCCGGACTGGCCGTGACCCTACGAACGCCCATATTATACAAGAACGTGATTGCGTGGTTTCTGTCGCTGATTGCGGGTATATCACGCGAGCATTTCGCGAATTCGTTCGGAGGTGAGGTAGACGCCAAACACTTGCTCCTACTGTTGTGATTGGACGACAGTTCTTCAGACACGCTCCGTTTAACTGTGAGCCAGTAGTAAGCAGGAATCAGTGTTGCGAGCGAGTGTACAAAGCCCTCGCTTGACCAATAAGCAAACGATAATGTCTGGAGTGTTTACAGGGCTGTCCAGTCTAGCTTGCCGTCGACTCAATCCGCGAAATACTCGGGGGGCTCTAATTATGTGATTTACTAACACAACCAGATGCCTTCTCTCACGCCAGCCATGTTCGTCCTGCTCTGAAGGCGGTAAAGCGTGCAATTTTCTGCTTGTTTTCATTTTTTTTTAGTTAAGTTAACAAAATTATACGGCATTCTTGACAACTACGTCATCACTGTTTTAACTGTAGGAGAATGAAAAGTGCCTTCAAGTTAGGAATTGTTATGACGCATTCAGTGTGAAATAGAAATAATTTATTTTCATGACTTCGTGGGTAGCGACCACTTAAAGACGCCACCTGCCTACCACTTGAATTGCGTTGCAGAGTTCGAAATACCCGTTCTTTTTTACTGAACTGTGAACGTGTCTCCATGATACGAATGTACGAAAAGAAAACACACTTCAGTTGAGGCACGTATAATACTCTCAATGCATAATTCGCACTATAAATTACGTTCCCGAGCCTCCAAAATTGCTATAAAAGGCTTTTTCACATTGCTGTATCTCATAATGTACTGGTTGGAAAAATGCAAAATTATTATAGCGACCAATTTTGAACTTTGCTACAGACTTAAGACCTATAAACTGATAGTGCAGCCGCTTAAAGTCGCATGTGCACACGATGCACTACGAGAACACCGCACGCCAGTTGAACGCCTTGCGCGTAGGAGCGAAGGGGCGTAAGGCGCGTGTGCCAGTGTCGTCCTTATCACTCGCGGCTCCCCTGCCTCAACCCTCCAAGTATGAGTCGCACCCTTAGCATTTGAAACTCATTATTTCTGTATTCAATAGCTCGTCACGTTTCTCATATCTTGCTTTGAATTTATTTCCGTAATTACTCTAAAAATATTACTCTGTTAGCTTCATAAAAGGAAAATTAGGTTTGGAAAAAAAAGTGGGGGGGGGTGCCTTATTTACTCATCTATAATAAAATACATGTTGTGGTCTCCAAGTAAATCTGTACACAGAGTGAGTGAGTGAGTGAACGAAGAGATTTGGGCTCTTAATATCGAGGTCTTGAGAGCCGATGTGAGTGAAGCGAGGTGAGTATGGAGCAGCGCCAGATACAAGGGCGGGGGAAATGGGGAGATTCCTGAGAAAACCCGATGACGAGCGGCATCGTCCGGCACGATTCCCATACGCGAAAACCCGGGGTCGACCCCGCTGGAAATTGAACCCGGTTCGCCTTGGTGGGAGGAGAGTAGTCTAGCCACTACGCCGCCGCGGCCCCAAAGTACACAGAGACGCAATAGTATGGTGGTTCCTTTGATGTGGCCGTACACATTCTCTGATTGGCTACTGCATGCTGCGAAATGTCCCCTATTGGCTGGGTTGCCGGTGACAACGTGTTACGTATGGAGTTCGCGTCAGAAGGAGCTGTTCCGCCTCTGTATTCTATAGTATTCTACGTTGTGGCTATAGTGCGGTTAAACAACTTGTACAGAATGCCTTAACTTTTACGTTCGGTATTATATAGCTGGAACTAATTTGCTTATTAGAAGCAAGTGGCTGTGTATGGGTCTTCACACACACAGAAATGAGAGGAAAGAACATTCTAAAGTCAGGACATTTTTTAAAAATGGTTCCACTAACACACAATGTCCATGATAAGCACAGTTTAGCACAAATTTTCTTAACTATATTTCATACATCGACATTTATTTCGCTGTAACGCCATCTTCTTATTTATTCCCTGAAGTTCTTGCATATGAAGTCGCATGGGAAGGCGTCTAAGATATAAATCTCGACTGAGGTTCTTGTCGTCGTGATGTAAGAGAAGTCTCGTTGCTTGGTAGGTTATTACAGGCGCAGTGAAATTTCGCAACTCAATATAAACACCTACGTAAACCAACGCTGAGTAATCAAACAAACAGCTGCTCTGCTTGCTACCCAGCGGCCTCTTCGTAGCACTTTGAACTTTCAAAAGAAAATATAATACCGCATCGACCAACCCTCGTTCGAAATCGAATCAAGACCAAACAAACGTCATCGTTTCTGGCTCGAGCTTGTGCGTCATCCTCTTCGCCAGAAGTTTTCTTCTGTTTGAGTGTTTTCTTTTATCTTTCCGAGAAAATTAAACCCGTAGCAGAGAGAAAAGTAAAGAAACTCTCTTAAGAAAATCAGGCTTTCTGAGGGAAGAAGTGAAGACGTTTTATTTTACAGTAAATTTTTTTTTTTTTCATCGTGGTCCGTGTCAATTATCCAAAATGCTCTCTTAACAATTGGTATATGAAAGCAAGGGAGTGTTTTCCTATTATACATCAATACGCCAAGATTCTCATGGAAACACGATTCATATAACACGTCGGTAGACTAAAGTAATGCCGGTTTTGTCAGTAAACATATATAATATAATTGTACAAAAATGGTTGAAAATAATTACTATAATTTTTAGTAACAACAAAAATCAAATGCAGTCATGAAACAGAACATTTGCATATCTGTGTGATGCCTAAAGAACATTTGCATATGTGTGTGATGCCTAAATAACATTTGCATATGTGTGTGATGCCTAAAGAACATTTGCATATGTGTGTGATGCCTAAAGAACATTAACGCATCCACTTCTACAGTAATCGTAGCGACACCCAAATTTCGCGAAAATATTCTCGCCCACGCTATATTGCAAGACCCTATAGACGTTCCAGCAGTTTCCTTTTGCTTATTGCCGGCGCGTCTTTGTGACGTGCTGCTTAGCCGCCAGACAAAAGAAATACCGTTTTGAGAGATACGCGGGGATTTCTCGAAAACTGTTCTAACCGAGAGTGTACCGAAAAGACGACTTCTTTTTCTGTAAATGTATACGTGCTGGTTAACAAAATGTCTTTATAAAATCTCTTACACCTTAAAATCACAGAGTTACATCTAAAAATAACATGCCAAATACCATTTTCACCATGAAGGGTGACGATATTGCCAACCGTTATACAAAACACCATACACGTGCTTGTTGTTTAACCGTAAGTAGTTTCTGATATTTAAAACGGAAAGCATTTTTAATGAAATTTTTAGGGGTGCATAAACTCCCAAAATAATTGTTTTACGGGAATAGTGATATATTTCTTTTCGTCTTATTTTATTCGGAGTTTGTCGGGGTTGTTAAAAACACCCGATATATATTTATGCATGTATATATACACACATGTTTCTCGAATATCTGCATTGTTACTACGAACTCCTTTTGCAGCTTCGTCGATGTCGATGTAATATGCACATCTCCGCTCAGAAATGTTTTTTCCCAGCACAGGTAAGTCGACATCGAAGCTGCGGCATCAGGTCGCGTGAAGAGAGGAACGGCTGGAGAGAGTAGGAGTGTTTCTTCACTATTACTATTGTTGTGGCAGTGTCGGTGCGAGAGAGAGAGAGGGAGAGAGAGAGAGAGAGGTGTGTCGCCAAGTTTGCTCGCACCGCGCCCTTGTTAAAGGCAAGCCGAGAGATGAGAGAGTTTCCGGTCGACTCACCGCCTTCTCGAGTTCGCGAGTTAACGCGCCGCGGATCCGCGTTCCACCTGCAACCCCGCAAATCCCTTTACCCCGCGGCGCTCGCACCCTCCACCAACCCCCTGCGCGATCCGAACTCGTTATCGCAGACGCGTCGCAAGGGTTGCATGGTGGAAGGAGGGGGTGGGGGGTAAACTGCGCAGTCGCGGGCGACTGGAAACATTTAATGAAGACACACGCTACTTCGGCGAGTCTGTGTGAGCTACTTCCTCCGGGCCACAAGGGCACATGGCTCCAGGATTGCCAGAGAACTCCGCAACTCCTCAGGCCGGAACGAAATCTCATACACGCTGAAGAAACTACGATAAAATCACTCAGATATGACTCACTGTGAGCTGTTTTATTTACGGAATATTCTCACAGCACATTGCGGTGTCGCTTCGATTGTGATTAGCAGCAGTATTGCCGGGGACCGTGCCATGCAAAAATAACCTCCCGTGACCCCGATATATATCGACTCGGGAAATAATCGTTGAAATACAACTGCCGTCGATACCGAGCGCGATGGAAAAACGTCACTTTGATTATTTACGGAAAAAAATCTAATATAAAGACCTTACTGCCGGGTATAACAGAGATCGCGATCAGATCATGAATATATGATTGTAAATATGCATAAAATATGTTATGAACAATGAAGATTACTTTCAGACACATCCTCGTATTTGTTAACAATGCCTTAAGCTCCTTGCACCCCAGGGCGAAAACGAGCCCATGCTTATGCAAGTAGAAGTTCTTATCATCGCACCTCAGTCCCTCACCAGAGACAATTAATTCTTTATTCCATTAAAATGTCTGCAACAATAAATGCACGCCGTCTTCCCGATGCATTAACATTTGCAAACTCTTCTGTGAATACTACGACATCATCATCCCAGAGAATGACGAAATGTGGCTGTGGAAATAAGGCAACTATTCTATAATGATTATTTGGCACCGACACAGGACCGGACATGCTCAATACTTCACACGATCCTCTCGACAGCAGTTGCACAGCTACCAGAGCGCACGCCTCCCATCAAGGTTCGGTTCCCGGCGGGGGTCGCACATGTATTTAAGCACATGTGGGAAACGTGATTGATGACGTTGGCAACAGGATCACCCGTGGGGGACGTTGGCGATGTTGGGCAGATTTTCTCGGAACACTTGACCTTCATCGACCTAAACGTCCTTACCAATTTCAGCTGCTAAGCATCGTTTAAAATCTCTCTCAACTCAGATCACACTGTGTCCCCTGAAAAAAAAAGTACTCGTGCTTTAAAAAAATCGCTTAATACCAATGTTATTCGATACAGATCACAGACGAAGAGTAACCAATGCGATAAGAAATTATTTTTTTGAATCAGCTGTCGGAAACGCAGTTCAACCAACCAGTTTTTCAGTGGAAGATGTCGACGTTCTAGGAATTTGTCGGCCGAGAATCATTCCGCTCGTCACTCAGAATGGAGGAGCGGTCGTCCATAGGAAGATTTTTACCCGTTTAATTCAGAGAGAAATTTAAGAATGTGTTATGTATAAATTAAAAAAAAATGTGGGAGCACATTGAGGAAACCCTTATACTCTGTTCGCACCAGCAAGAACCCAGGTAAAATATGATACCCGGAGGTACCGTCTACAATGCATATTTTATATGCCTATATGCATAATATATGGGTATATAAAATGTATGCGTATTATAAAGGAATTTAAATATATGTACACATATTATTTCGTAATATAAATATATATACATATTATATGGTAATATAAATATATATGTATATTATATACTAATATAAAAATTTATGACTAAAACATATTATACTTTAATATTAATATATTTTAGTGTATAGATATTTAGACTGTGTTGGAATGCAGTTTGGACCTCCACGAAACCATTGCCATTAACCATCCTAGGCACTGCCACGATTATTGTGCGTGATGGTCGCTGGCACGATGGTGGATGCTCATCCTGAACTCTGGGTTTTGTGGGTATAACACTCGTACGCTGTGGTGAAGGGGACTGTACACGACGGGTTTTGGCAGCTGAAGGTCCAACAGCCACGCAGGTTTTTTGCAAGCCTCTGCAAGTTATCGGGCCTAGCAAATGCCATGCCACAGTTTCCACACTTATATGCCACTCGATCTGCGTTATTCTAACATCCATACTTTTCGTGTCTTCGAGCACATTTGGTGAATGCAAACGAAGTGTTACAGTAGTGGCACGGGTACTGAGGTAATGTCATTGCAAATTAGATCTATGGTAAATGTATAAATTTTAAACAACTAAGTTCTAGTACCGTATTTTATGAGTCTGCATATTCCTCCAGAGTCTAACTGGCCCGAACCGATACTCCAAATTTGAGGAGATGTTTTAATTTCGCGGGAATATATAAGCGTATTACGTGCACGCTCGATAATATCTTGTAACCTGATGGAATTAAATATCTGAACTTACCAGTCAGAATGCTGAAAGGCGAGGGGTGAGAAGGCGATATGTCACCTCTGGCATTAGACGAGATACTATGCCGAGGATCGACATTGTTCCCATTAAATACTTTCCCCAGACCAGCACGCTCTGGTGGGTAATGCTGAAAACAATAGTGATAGTGATAAGGAATTAAGCGATGGTGAATAATTGGTCGGACTAAAGTGGTGGGATAAGGTGTAACAGAATAAATACTCTATTTCAATGGTAATTTAATTAGCCTTAAAACGGAAAATATTTTTGGTCTGTCTAAAAGGTCTTAAAAAAAATATCGATTTAATAATTTATGCTTGTAGGTGTACTGCTGATTGGAAAATGTATTATTTTAAAACAGGAATTAAATGTTACAGAATTTCTAATTACTATAAATATGAGTGCCGACAGCTCACTTTGCGGCTAGATCGTCTGAATGAGCGGGTACCGGCAGCTCGCCTGGCAGTGAAATCAAGAAATTAACGCCACCTATTAGCTGAAAATAGTATCTTACATGGAGGGTGCCGACAGCAACACCTATACTTTAAGAACATAATCAGATATGGCTGACGCCTGGTGGATAAGTCGGCAGCTCGCCTGGTGACGACATCGAGAAAATAACTCCACCTAGGTGTTGAAAATACAATCCAATATGGAGGGCGCGGACAGTGCAACCTATACTTTAAAAACATAAACAAATATGACTGCCGCCTGGCGGCTAAATCGACAACTAGGCTTCCTCGCCACGTGAGGGCGATTGCCTTGGCTAAGCCAGAGAGCAGACTGTGTACTCTAACGTTCTTAAACATGGTGCCTGAAACTGAATTGTTCCAAGAGATGTTTCGAATCAATACATTGTTTTACAGCAACGTGTACCAAGATTTGTTGGCAGACATACATATATTAAAATATTTCACGTTTTTGTTGGCTATTTATGAGAATGCTTGTATTAAATCTCTGAAAGAAATCCTTCCCGTAATTACACTTTTTTTTTAACGAAAGCACTCTCTTACTGTCAGATTTGTAGTAATGTAGCCAGCGGTTTAAATTAAAACAGTTTTGAGTTTTAACTTCGTATTAAAAATATAATGATCTGAAATTGTTAGTAAACTTCACCCCTGTAAATTTACTGAAAATTATTTATTCCTAACACAATAGAAAAATATTTGTTTTCAGCTATTTCGGAGCATCACATTGGTACGCGTAGAAGTACAGTATTTAGTTTATTTGAATGATAAAGACTTCATAGATATCCACTTTATTAATGAGCACTGTATATGGAGCAGCAGTTATACTTGTTACGTTTTTATATAAGACTCAAATAATACTGCTTTTTTGGTGAAATTATTGGCTTTTACTTGCAGGAAATGCCAAACGAACGACAAACTATTTTTACAGACTTAATTTCTTAAAGAGAAGCTTAAGTATATTTTGCTTATTTTTCGTAACACATTAACAGCATATTTACTTAATCACAATAATGTCCAATTTAAGACTGGATACCTTCTTTCACCCAAACCTGTGTGCAAATTATGTTACTGGAATTAGTTATCTCTTCAGTGGAACATTATGTATTTCAGAGAATAAAACACACACGTGTATCCTATGCTGAGTAAGAAAAATAATAATAATTTTCGAGAAATAGTTTCTTTGCGGAAACAAATTAACAGCATCTGAGTTGTTCCATAATTCTGTGGCAATAATTTCCGAATTGCATTTCATACGTCTTATTTTTTAATACATATTTTACGTCTCAAAGTCACTGAAAATAAGAAGTGCTAATCTCGTTTTCTTTGAAAAGTCTTGTTAAACCCCTACACGATGTCTGATACCCGAAAGAGCGAGCAAGCCTGCCTTGCGCCAGCCACTTCCTTTATTTCCTATCTTGCAGGAAGAATTGAAGAATTCAACATAGCTTTTGTTTCTATAGTTTGCTGTACAGGGGACTGTATTTAGAACTTCACATTTGAGAGATCAGTGTTTTACCATTGCACCACCTCGCATCAATGGCCACGGGACTTACTTTGCTTAGGAGCAATACATATATTATAGACAATCGCCGATATTTCAAACATGCTTTTAAAAATTAATGCCGTTAAATGTGTCACTATTTGCGCGTGGATAAATTGTAAGGACGGACTTAGTTTTAGTCTTGCAACTGCATTGTTTGTCGAGTGAAGTGTCTCTCTGCTGCTGCAGTGGAAGTTNAGGACGGACTTAGTTTTAGTCTTGCAACTGCATTGTTTGTCGAGTGAAGTGTCTCTCTGCTGCTGCAGTGGAAGTTTACCAAGGAGCTGCTTCTCCTCGCCCATTCATAGTTCCGAGTGAGTCTTGGCTTCAGCCGACTCCAGGCACGGGACATTTGTCGACGGGTGTCGAACCCGCAATGAGAAGCAGGGGGAGGGGAAGAGACACGCCCCCCTCCTCCTGGAGAGTGCAGTGGTTATGTCACCACCTCGCCACTGCATCTAGCACCCCCCACCCCCGCCTCTAAGACACGCCTTCTGGACCGCTCAAACACGCGGCTAGGTGAGCTCAGGCAGGCTCTGGTTACATAGTCGCCTTAAGAAACGCCAAAATCTCTTCACTTACTCACTCAGTGCACACTTTAAAATATATGCAGTCAGAGGCAGAGAGTTTTTTCTGAGGTTCATTTCAAAAGTGCCCACTTTATCATGAACAGCCTTTATAAAAATTGGCCATTAACACTAAGTGGAGAGAGAAATGAAACAGGAGTTCCATTAAGTTACTGAAAAGTAACTTCCCTAATTTTCCCAGATATAGAAAATACATTTTTTTTTAAACTATACTAGCAGATAAAAAAAAGACCATGTCACGTTAAAACAACAAGAACGTGTATTATTTTCCAAGTCTGGGAGGACAACACTTTGAGTGCGGTACAGATATGCATTAAATACAGTCAGGAGACGTTAGAATTAATTGATTTATAACTAGGGGCAGTGATATTTCGCGAAATATCTCGAGACAAGATAGAGTCCAAAGCACTGTAGGGACGTCCAACTTCTTTGATTGGCTAAAAAATGTTCTGGCCCGTGTTACCCGTTTGCGCACGAATCACGANCTGTAGGGACGTCCAACTTCTTTGATTGGCTAAAAAATGTTCTGGCCCGTGTTACCCGTTTGCGCACGAATCACGAAGGTTCAGTGACGGAGTTACTTAGTCCTGAGTGGCTTGGCCAAAGACGGACACGGCACCAGCAGCCAATGGAGGTATAACAACAGCTGAGGTGTGTGTATAGTATTGAAGTCTACTGTTTGCTCCGATTTTTACGCGAAAAGTCACTGGCTCTACATATTAAACATCGCAGCATGGACAAGAGTTCTGTTGGTGTGCGTATTCCCACTTGCCATCGTGGTATAGACCCACAATGCACCGTACNCTGTAGGGACGTCCAACTTCTTTGATTGGCTAAAAAATGTTCTGGCCCGTGTTACCCGTTTGCGCACGAATCACGGAGGTTCAGTGACGGAGCTACTTAGTCCTGAGTGGCTAGGCCAAAGACGGACACGGCACCAGCAGCCAATGGAGATATAACAACAGCTGAGGTGTTGAAGTCTACTGTTTGCTCCGATTTTTACGCGAAAAGTCACTGGCTCTACTAATAACCACCGCAGCATGGACAAGAGTTCTGTTGGTGTGCGTATTCCCACTTGCCATCGTGGTATAGACCCACAATGCACCGTACNCGCAGCATGGACAAGAGTTCTGTTGGTGTGCGTATTCCCACTTGCCATCGTGGTATAGACCCACAATGCACCGTACAACACATCGTGCCTACTGTGCAGCGTCTAGTACTGGCCGACTGTCAGCCAATACCACGGAGATCTGTCAATGCACCAGGGAAATGCTCTTTCCTACGTAAGACAGCGTACAATCCATCGTGCTCATTTGAATGACATGCACTTTAAGTACCGCCGACGAGATATTGTGTAGTTTGACGTAATGAGAACAGCTGGTGCGGTAGTATCACGTCTCCGATGTCTTCAAGGAGTTCGGAAGTGGTCACATAACGGCAAATGGGCCCTGGTTTTGACTGGCTATTGTGTTCTGCGAAATATTCTCTAACATTCCATTCACGGTTACTTCAAACTTTTCTGAAGCCCTGCTAAAGTTCTACCTCCGGGATATTCCTCCGCATCGTGCAAACAAAGCTTAACCGAGTGTAGAAAAATTACACCAAATGGACAGCGCGCTTCATCCGCGCGCACTCAGTATAAACATATTTTGCATAAAAACTATTTCTTAGAAGGTGTTACCAACGCACGTATTTTCTCCGTGTTTTTATTTGTATTAATTTTAAATTAAATATTGTAATTTACAGACAACTTTAATTAATGTAAAAATAAGTTACTTTTTGTAAACAGAAGAATAAAACGCTTTTGATGCATAACGTGTTCAGGAAACAATTGAACACGTCATAGATGGGGTGGTTTTTTTCAAAGGTTGGATTCAAAAAGTGTGAGGAAACCGCGAATAGACTATACTAGCTGTGCTGCCGTCTGGCGAGTGAGCTACGAGACGTGATTGGCGCTACGACATGTCGGCAGCCAGTGCCTGCCGTCGATTAGCTGGGGCGTGCGGCTGTAGTCCCGGGCACAAGCGGGCAGTTGCACCTCTGTACGAGCGAGTTCTCTGTGGCGAGGCGCTGTGTTGCAGCCGCGGAGACGCAATAAATCATCCTGAGANGCTGCCGACGGGCGGACAGGTTGACGTTGAGTCCCCCCTCAGCCCTGGCGCCAAGATGCCGTGCGCGGGCACGCTCGCGTCGTGATCGCACAGAGCACGTGCAAGCACAGAGGCGCAACACAGCTACTTGTTCCGCGCCCTCCTGCCTCACGCGCCACCAGAATGACGTCACCCGCCAGCAACATGTCGGATCGCCGTTCGCCAATCAGCGCCGGGTAACACACTCGCCAGACGGCAGCCCAGCCAATAGTGGCTCATCAGACACGAGGCCCGTTCATAGAGCTTCGCACAGCCAATCGGAGAGTGGGTAAGCCCACGTCGAAGGAAGCGCCACGCCGTTAGGCCTCTGAGTACTAGCCTATTCTGTCGATAAACCATTTTAATGAAGCCAACAGATATTAAAATAATGCTGAAGAATGTATTGCCTAAACAAGTGAACTCGTGATAAAGGCTTTTGATGGTAAAGTGAGCGCTTCCTGAAGCCGTTTCAATTGTAGCCTTAGACGTTAAATTTGGAGTCCGACGAACTATATGTGGTGTTAGCAGTTTCTGAGACAGATGTTTGGCTTTTTTCGATATTTCTTTTGAATTTCTACCTACATCGGATCCATTTACATGTCNAGTTTCTGAGACAGATGTTTGGCTTTTTTCGATATTTCTTTTGAATTTCTACCTACATCGGATCCATTTACATGTAATTTTATACAGAACTTTAAGACGAATCCAACGATGTGTAGTTCATTTAAATCGGATAAATAGTTTGCGAGAAATGAGAGTTTTAATTTCACTGAAGATTGCCTCACTGTGTNTGTAGTTCATTTAAATCGGATAAATAGTTTGCGAGAAATGAGAGTTTTAATTTCACTGAAGATTGCCTCACTGTGTTTATTGCTTACATGGCCATATTTAATTTAAAAAATGGCAGAAGGATTAAAAAAATTGCTGGTAAGGAAAAAGTAACTAGGGCCTCAAAACTGCTCACTTTACCGTAAACAGCCTATATTAAAATATTTGTGGGCTTCAAATCCTTTCCATGAATTTTATATCTTTTCCATTTCTTATATATGTATGAAGTCCTTGAAAGTGTACTTTTTAGTATTTGGAATGTCTCTGAACAGTCTTGGCATTTATGTCTTGGACGTCTATTTGAACCCTGATAATCGCCTCCTAAACTTCTAAACAGCTGATCAGGGACAATATGTGTATATCTAAAGTGCCCGAATACAGGATGGCACAGTGGAACTCTCCCACGAGAACGGGCTGGGCTGGCTTACTCAGTCGTTTAAACTGAATAGTGAGCAACTCTGCGAATCAGNGAACTCTCCCACGAGAACGGGCTGGGCTGGCTTACTCAGTCGTTTAAACTGAATAGTGAGCAACTCTGCGAATCAGTGCCACGCCACGGTGGCCATCAATCCAAGGAAAATAGTGCGGCTGTGGCTTCGTGCGATCGTTAATTCTGAATGCGCCCTGTAAACACGTGTCATTCACCTCCAGCTTCGCTTGTCCGCGGCGGCGAGCTTCATCTTTTATACATAACGCCGAGCGCGCCGCCCAAATGCAGATTTCTCATGTCAAAGGTAAAACTGTTTTTCAGCGACATATTTGCACAGGCGAGTTCTCCACCGCGTGCCAGAATTTCGGGGAAATCGGCAGATCCATTATTAAAAAGGGCAGCGAAACGTTTGCTCAGCCGTGCGTGATATTGTTTGGGATGCGGAACAGTGAATGTTCTTGTGACTACCAACCTGCAAAAAAATATCACCGTGATTGTATACCAGGTGACATGTCGTTTAGTCCAGGGTGTATACACAACGAGTTAACATATCGTTGTTTTTACAAGTGGTAACAAGAAAAAAGGAGACAATGGTTTATCGGGAAAACAATTTGTGTCGGTATATTTCCCAAAGCGTCGTATTATCTTAATTTATGGTTGCACAGTTTGTTTCTTTCGTGGCCAAGCCATTTGCAGACGAATAATGACTGCTGCTAGGGTTTCGATACTAAACGTTATTTTGACATAAATGTAATGTGGATTACATTCCGAGGAAAAGTTGGGTATAATGGTTTAGGAAAGAACATAGGGTGCAGAGAAATTCACTGTTTACAAATATTTCGTTGTTCACATAATAGAAAATGTACACAGGCAGAGAGATAGAGAGAGAGAGAGAGAGAGAAAGAGAGAGAGAGAGAGAAATAAATAATGCACTGTGCCGGTAGCTTGTGCCGATACGTGGGATCGCTAACTCCCTCTCTACTACCTCCAGTGGAATTTTTTCCAAAAGCAGACCCCCTCCCCCTCCCTTCCAGGTGGTAGAAACGCAATTAATTAAGTTTGCGAAAGTAACTTACAACAGTTTGTCTTTCGGGTTTTATATTTGGGGTGAAGGATGTGTTGATTCTTCTGTGAAATGCCCCATTAATATCAAATGCATAGCAACATACCAAACCTGATCCTCTAAAAAAATACGAAATGATTATGTATAACCATGTAAAACATTTACTAGAAAACCCTCTCAATTATACAGAGAATTGCTCCATAATTACAGACCCGANATGTATAACCATGTAAAACATTTACTAGAAAACCCTCTCAATTATACAGAGAATTGCTCCATAATTACAGACCCGAAAAACTCGCTAATTCATCTGAGGACAAGATGCACTTCAAACACGTGTACATTTGACTAACTTTTCCAATTGGCTCGCAGTTTGTAAGCCACGCCCTGGACGAATTCCACCCAATAACTGAAGTGCAATAAAAAGAGCACCGAATCCCGTGCTACCTATTCTGGTGCGAAATTTGGGCATCAGCCAATAAGCAACTAGTTGAGGTTCTGTTACACTAAGGACTTCGGCGTCTAACAGGTTGCTCAATGAATCTGCGTCATTTCTGGGTCTCTATCCATAAAACCAATTTTCACTTTGAGATTACATAATAGTATGCATAACAACCCCTTGGGGAAATGTACGTATATTTTTACTAAAGCATATTAAGACAGCCCACACTCCATCGGTGGAACCGTGCTAAATATATGCACCTCTGCTTTTCTCCCGAAATGCCAGAAGCGAACCCTTATATCTCTTCAACGCGTTTCTCTGGAACATTTTTTGACGTTCATAAAGTGTAAAGAGCGCCCCTCGGTGACGTCACAAATGCACGCACGCCTCCGGCAGTTCTTGAAGACAGCAAGGGCGTGGGAGGGGGTTCCTAAGTGCTTCAGCTATCTTCACGAGGTCAATACTCACACGAGAACACTTAGCGCGTGTGTATCCACGTGGATAGCGTATTGTCTGATTTAGAATCTCGTGAAAATGAGCTGCAAAATGTGTTTAGATACAAAATATCAAACAATACAGCAGAATTATCGTCACCACTCTGGATTTGACATTATCAAACAAAGATATGCAAGTAAAGTACGAAAGAACACGTTTTTACCATCGACCTCCAGTCACTGAAACTGCAGACACTAGAGACTACCACCCGGATTTCCCAGGAGATATTTCCTGCCTAAAGAAAAAATTATATACATCAGGAATAAATGGCATTCTGTGCAGTAACATGTACGTTAGATTTTATATTTGCCCTTAATGTTTAACATGCGCGTGTCTTCTGCTGTAATATTATGAGTTTATGGTATTATTGTGTTTCGTTGTTTATTTTAATAGCAATTAAAATGAGATGGTACAGCCACGCAGCTCGTCGTGGTAAATTATGCCTTTTAATAGTCTATTGTCTTGGTGGAACTTTTTAAAATAATTGCGGATTTGTCTCCTTTTTCTTCGCTTAAACAGACAGTGATCACCGAATTTTTCTTACTAAAAAGCTTAACAAAATTCTTAAAACCCGAATATTATTCTATTTAGGGTTATACAGGTTTTTAAAGATAAGACTTACCTATACTTGCCTTTTGGTGGTGATTTCTGAGCACACAAAATGGGTTTAAATAATTGGCGTTCAGGATTTTGGCTTGAAAGTGTAATGTTCCTGGATATACGATTTTCCAGGTTTTAAAATGCGATGTGATACCGGGAAAACGGAACTGCAGGCGTATTTATTTATCGCTGAAGAAACTCCGAGAAGGCTTACCCGTCCTGGTGCTGAAAATGCGTTCACCTCAGAGACGGCGGAAGTGTAAGCGTGACCGTTTCCTGAAGAGCTGGGTTTGAAGGGCTTAGAGCACTGTCGTCGGTTTAATTCACGATCCGCGGATACGAGGGGTAATTCACGTTCCGCGGATACGAGGGCTTACCCTGCTCCGAAGCACAAAAATAAGGATTGGGGGGGGGGTGGAAGGGAGAAATACCCGCGTTAGGAAACTACCACCAGCGTGCACGATGAGCTTCTGACGCAAGAACAGCAAGTTCGTCGTAGACGACACAATCCGTAGTTGTACCACTTCGCAGCAGTTTCATATTTATAAATGTCTTCTACCCTGCGATGTAACGTTTTCAGTTTCTAATACATTTTATTTTAAAATTTGCTTCGTGACAGGAATTTCTTTTGCTCAGCACAGTGTGCATACATTTTGAAAGCTATGCCCGCACCTGCTCGAGCAAGTCCAACATAATCAACATTCGCACGAATCTAGTTTGATTATTTCACAAGTTTTTGTAGAGCGTTTACAAAAACATTACACCACACTGGCAATAAATTTTGCAAATGAATAAGAAGTAGCCATCTTGGCATTATATTGGCATACAACCGGTTTGTAATGAGCAATGTAATGGCACAGTTCGGTGCACGGGGGACCAATGGAATTGTGTTTAGTCGAATTACAGAGATAAACAGTGGGGTGGAGTTTGGGGAGATTTGGGCGTCTCTTAACAGCGAGGTCTTGAGAGCCGATGAGTGTGAAGCGAGGTGAGTGTGGAGTGGCGCTGGAATGCAAAGGCGGGGGAAGCGGGAGATCCCCGAGAAAACCCGCTGNGTGAAGCGAGGTGAGTGTGGAGTGGCGCTGGAATGCAAAGGCGGGGGAAGCGGGAGATACCCGAGAAAACCCGCTGAACAGCGGTATCGTCCGGCATTATTTCCGACATGTGAAAATTCGGGAGCGACCCCGCCAGGAATAGAAGCCGGTTCGCCTTAGTGGGAGTAGTCTGACCACTACACCACCGCGGCCCCCAGAGACGAACAGAACTAGTGTTGATGCAGTGGCGGTTGTAGGTGACCGCCATGCAGAATGGATGTGACCCGACCTGAGCAGCACTCTCTCTAGAAGGCGACAAATGCTGGAGAATGCCACAAGGAGGTAGTGGAAGTAATGGAGAATACTGGTCTTCCATACCGACCTGCCACAAGGAGATGGTGGAAGTAATGGATAATACTGGTCTTCCATACCGACCTGCCACAAAGAGGTGGTGGACTAAATGCGTGCCTTTTAGCTCCCTTAATTAAGCAAGAAAGCGGACGGCCGTTCGAAAAAAATACCGATTAATAAGTTGTAACGTTCAATTAACGAGCAATTGTGACTTATGGTACTTGTAAATGATTAACATTTATTGTACTTATCGAGTGGGAATGTTTTTACTGCGTATTTTAACCTCTAAAATATTACCAATGTTGTAATCTCATATTTATGTTCAGTATAATATGTAATGTGTACTTCTGTATCGTTATTGCGGCAAATCCACTTCATCTTTGTGCTTAAGAAAGGATGCATTAAATAAATAAATCATTAAAACAAACTCCTCCCCTTCTGGTTTTTCACGTGTCAACAATTCCAAGCAACAATATCTAACCTAGTACGTACTGTTAGACGGGTTTGCTTAATTCTGACGTTTACGGTGGAGTACGAAGTGCCGAGACTATTTGACGAAGGTCATTTGTAATTTCTTCATCGTGTCGAGTATCGTGAACGTAATGAACTTCCTCGTTGGTTTCTAAGTTGCTTATTCAAATGCACTGTGGTTGTGTTTTAAATTCACACGTATTTCTGTTGTCAAATGTGGCTACAGTTTGCATAAAAACGTTCTGATGTTATTGCAAACCTTTCCCTTTAAATAGGCTGATCCAACCTTGCTTCGTGGTATGAACATGCTAACAGCTACTATTCTCCCGTGTAAATATTTAGGGTAGTACAATTACGGTAATAGAATATGAAACGTTTCCGTAACACACGTACGTACAAGCATTCCACTGTTTACCATTTTACGTAATTGTTTACGCATATATTACAGATGATTCTGCGTATCAAACAAATGAACTCAAATGCAATACATGTCCGTACCTCGGTAACGTCAGGATGCGAATTGCATTCACATTCTATTCGGGCCCATGCCTCCTTTCTGGCGATCCAGTTACTGTAATAAGTCTTCTAATTTCAATCAATTTCGCCCAAGTGTAGGCGAGCCCAAATATAATGCTTCGTTCATTCTTCGGAAAACGCTCGCACGTTCCAGCTGATGCACTTATTCCTATTGGTTGTTAACTATGACGTTTCCGTGACGTCATTAAGGTTCGTGTATCTTCGGTGCCCGATCGGCCTTCCTCGCTAAAAAGTACGCGACAAGTCTTTCCTTCGGCAAGGAAAAGAGAGACCAAGCCTTTTCGCGTCTCTGCAACGTACTTTAATAAAGGGAGCGCTGCCTTGAAGAACAAGGAAAAAAAGCACATCTGCATATGGTTGTGAGTCTAGGGAACTACACCAAAGGGACAACGCACCACATTTGTTTACACTCACTTTTATAACATTTTGCGTGAGAAATATTTCTTACCATGCATTACCACCACACACACCTATTTTCTATCTGTCTTTATAAATATCAATTGTAAATTAAATACTATAATTTACAAAAACAACATTAGCAAACGTTCAATTTAGCAAAAAAATAAGATACTTGAATGTTAACACATGTGCACACTGTGTTACATGGTACATTGGGTAAACAATCAAACACGTCATATATGTGGGGACTTGTCGAAGGTTAGATTCAGAAAGTGTGAAGGTACCGCGAAGAGAATATAGCAGCTGTTTAGTGAGGCGAGTCGACCTGTCGCGTGCAGTTATCGTAGAGGGAATGTGTGGTAGAGTGACCACGCTAGCTGCGCAAAACCAGTCTCCGCGTCTCAACACTCAACTGCTGTTCTGCCAGTAAGACTATCATAAACGAAGTGGATAGGATTTGAGGTTACTATACTTTTCTGTAAACAAGTGCTTTGAGATATATGTACGAAATATATGATGAAATTCATTTTGGGAAAAGTAATTTATCGATACAAAAGTGCTTGTCTTTTTGAAAATTAAGACTTAAACAACCCCGTTCGACATGGTTGACCACGTGACTTTGACAGTCGTGTCGGCGTGGGATAGGTCAGTGTCGCGTGCGCGCGCGTAAGGCGAAGAACCTGTCTACCTCATACTTAGTCCATGGCAGTAATCAAGCACCTCACGGAAACCCAGAGCAGACGGACGCTGCTTGTGTTGCGGACATAAAGCGACTCTGAGGAACGGACCGTCCGTGTGCACGCGAAATTGATCGCGTATCGAGCGTACAGCTGTCGGGGCTGGTTCGACCTTCGTTCGTTTCCGCCGGCGGTCGGATACGGGTCGATAGCGGGTCGATATCTACATCCTCGTTGCACGCACGCTCCCGGAATATTTCTCTTCTGTCTGCTTTCTTGCGTTCTGCCTGTTCGTCACTTAGAGGTGCTGGTAAAGATATTTCAAATTATTTTATATTTGTATGAAATTCCGTTAAACCTGTATACATTATTTGCAGGTATTATTTGCGCCCATGATTTTTTTTTTTTTAGATCATTATAGTTTTTGCATTATGGCATGCCAGAATCACAAATGTGACTGGAATCTCGTGTCTTATTTTATTTTAAGGTATGCTTCCAGAAAGATATTTTACAAAATGTCAAAACTGCTCCAAGTAATAAATATGTAAACATTGACAACTTTTGAGCAGTTTTTAAAAATTACTAGGAAATCTTATAGCGTTATTTCAAAGATTTCTGGAAGTAACTGGAGGTATTTTATTTCAATGAGAGTTATTTTACATTATATTTTTGGTGACCAGTTTTCTTAACGAAAATTTATTCTACACAGGTTGGGAAGCTTAGTTATAATAGTTTGGCAAACAGAAATTTTCTCTGCCAGGCACAATTGGTGTTGCACATGTACCGACTTTTCTCCATTTTGTATGCAAACGAGTTAATATAAATTTTCATAAAATAAATATGAACTTGTAAAATCTTCCGGTTTATATTCCGTTAGAATCTGTGTATTCGTACATGTTGTTCTTTGCAGTAGATTGGGAATTCAACGAAATATGTCCACGTGTTTAATACTGTGTTATAAATCTATATTTAACAAAACGCTGTATTACCAAATTATTTCATTTAAATGTGACAAATAATTAAACAATTTATTCTGATGGCAAGGGGCCGTGGTAGCTGAGTGGTTAGCCTGCTCTCACCTCCCACCAAGGGGAACCGGGTTCAATCCCCGGTCGGGCCACTCGCGGATTTTCGCGCGTGGGAATCGTGCAGGACGTGGCCGATGTTCGGTGGGTTTTCTCGGGGATCTTCCGTTTCCCCGCCTTTGCATTCCAGCACTGCTCCGCACTCACCTCACTTCACCCTCAACGGATCTCAAGATCTCCATGTTAAGAGCCGCCAAAATCTCTCCCTGAATGATGTTGATGACTGTGGCAAAAGAGTACTTTGTATTTTAGTGTTTATAATGACAAATATGAAAATCCTTAATTGATGATCGTTCTGAACAGCATTTAAAAATACTGTTAATCTATTTTTAATTCTGAAAATTTTTTCTTGTAGTACTTTACGGAAATTTTTGGCAACCATTTCACACATTTTTTTTTAAATTAAGAATTAAGTGTGTTTATTTATGTATATATACAAATGTATATTTTTATATGTGTGCGCTCGTGTGGGAGTTTATATGTACACGTCATATATTTATATAAGCGTGTGTGTACACACACAAGCATTGCGTAGGAAATGCCTAGAACCCTCCGAGTGCCGTAATGTACAGTGTTTGGTTTCTATCAGTTTTTGTTCTTTGCCTAATTGATTAATATTTTTATTTCTAAGAAAAAAAAATTTCTTAGTTTGATATACGAAACTTAAGTACATACAATATAGCTTTTATCAAATGAGAGCAAAGAAGGTAGGATTCTGAGAGCTGATTCCAAGTGGTAGACACGCGGAGTAATACAAGTTTCCACATTGGACTGGATATAGTACAAAGAGGCCATTTTACCGTCTTCACTCCCTCTCAACCCTTTCCTTCCCCCTTTCCAGAATCATTGTGTTTTTTTTTATTCCTTATTCTCTTCATTTTGCTGAGAGGAAAAATCTAGAAAGGAGGTCTCAGCACGCTAGCTACTTACGCACACTGCAGTGCAAGGAGGTCTCAGCACGCTAGCTACTTACGCACACTGCAGTGCAAATTAAAAACTCTGTTGTTTTTTGGGTGATTGCTGCACGTTTAATAGGACAGCCGATGGCATTTGCGGATAATTGCTCAGAACGTCGCTGTTAAAAGCACACAGTAAAAATGGAACCCTCATAATCTAATGGCGTTTTGATTGAGGCTGTATTTGCGGAACATGAAGAATTCTTCGCCAGTGTCGTCGGGAAATTTATTTTCAGGTAACGTAATGTTTTTTTAGTTGTATTGGTTATCCTACACAGGGATTGTGCCTGCCAGTGGATTTTANTATTTTCAGGTAACGTAATGTTTTTTTAGTTGTATTGGTTATCCTACACAGGGATTGTGCCTGCCAGTGGATTTTGTTCGATCCGGTGTTTTTTAAATATTTTTTAGTTTAATCTTTACCAAGATTTACCGTAATTTTATTCAAGCGATATCTGCAACAAGTTCGTTTCCTTCGGCTTCAAAATAACTGTATAATGATATTCACTATCCTCGCGGCAGGCGCAATACAGAGTTAAGTCAGAAAGTTCTCAATAAACTTTGTACTGTGTTATGCATTTTTGTTTCGAGTGAGNTATTTTCAGGTAACGTAATGTTTTTTTAGTTGTATTGGTTATCCTACACAGGGATTGTGCCTGCCAGTGGATTTTATTCGATCCGGTGTTTTTTTTAAATATTTTTTAGTTTAATCTTTACCAAGATTTACCGTAATTTTATTCAAGCGATATCTGCAACAAGTTCGTTTCCTTCGGCTTCAAAATAACTGTATAATGACATTCACTATCCTCGCGACAGGCGCAATACAGAGTTAAGTCAGAAAGTTCTCAATAAACTTTGTACTGTGTTATGCATTTTTGTTTCGAGTGAGTGAGTGAGTGGAGATATTTGGGCGGCTCTTAACATCGAGGTCTTAAGAACCGATGAAGTTGATAGAGGTGAATATGGAGCAGCGCCGGAATGATAGGGCGGGGGGAAACGGGAGATCTTCGAGAAAATTCGCCGACCAGCCACATCATCCGATACGATTCCCACTTGCTAAAATCCGGGTGTGGCCCGGCCGGGGATTGAACCCGGTTTGTCATAATGGGAGGCGAGCAGGCTAACCGCTCAACCACCGCGGCCCATGTTTGTGTCGAAATCTTCAATTCCACAGAATGGTTCGTAAGAGCATCAACAAACTTTGTGAGGTTGTTCCTCGCATGAAAACACTTACTGTGTATGTATATATATATATATATATATATATATATGTGTATGTATATATATATGTGTATGTATATATATATGTGTATGTATATATATATATGTATATATATACATATATATAACGTATGGTCTGGTTTAGAATCTCATGAAAATGAGCTGCAAAATGAGGTTAGTTACAAAATATCGAACAATACATAGCAGAATGATTCTTACATGTATGGATTTGGCGTTATTAAACAAATATATGGTAGTATGTACAAAAGAACATGTTACTGCCATCAACCTCCAAGCACTGAAACTGCAGTGCCTGCCATCCGAATTTTACAGAAGATATGTCCTGCCTAAAGAAATATTTGTATATTTAACGACTTATTAGTAAACTGTATTTCGTGAGTTACAAGCTATAAAGCGTGTTTAAAGATTCTCAGCCAGAATACACAAGGTAATGCTTACGTATCCATAAGGCAGCAAACACCCCGGGGGTTCAAATAAGTTATGTGGGGCCGCGGTGGTGTATAGTGGTCAGACTACTCTACTCCCACCCACCTGTTTCGCTCCCCGGCTGTGTCGCTCCCGTATTTTCGTGCCGGATGATGCCGCTGGTCGGCGGGTTTTCTCGGGGATCTCCCGTTCCCTCCGCACCATCATTCCTGCACTGCTCCATACTCACCTCACTTCACCCTCATCGGCTCTCAAGGACCTCGATGTTAAGAGCCGCCCATATCTCTGCACTCAATCCGGGTCTCTATTCATAACGTTTGACCGAGTCGAGCAGGAGACCGTGGCAGCGGCCAATGAGAAAATGAGAGCTTCTTGAGTGTTCTCTCTCTCTCTCTCTCTCTCTCCTTCTCTCTCTCTCCTTCTCTCTCTCCTTCTCTCTCTCCCTTTCTCTCTCCTCTCTCTCTCCCTTTCTCTCTCTCTTTTTCTCTCTCTCTTTCTCTCTCTCTCTCTCTCTGTGTATATGACCATGAAGTCTAGCTTGGTGTCGTTATATAACGAGGAGATAGGATGTGTACNGAGTCGAGCAGGAGACCGTGGCAGCGGCCAATGAGAAAATGAGAGCTTCTTGAGTGTTCTCTCTCTCTCTCTCTCCTTCTCTCTCTCCCTTTCTCTCTCTCTTTTTCTCTCTCTCTTTCTCTCTCTCTCTCTCTTTCTCTCTCTCTTTCTCTCTCTCTCTTTCTCTCTCTCTCTCTGTGTATATGACCATGAAGTCTAGCTTGGTGTCGTTATATAACGAGGAGATTGGATGTGTACNTCTCTCTCTCTCTCTGTGTATATGACCATGAAGTCTAGCTTGGTGTCGTTATATAACGAGGAGATTGGATGTGTACTAATCCGGCTGGCGGTGGCTCGGTCCCTGCAGTTCGCGGCATCGAGCGGCGAAGGCCTGTCCCGGTGGTCTGCCTCGACACAGGAAATTACAACGCCGCTGACGCCCCGGCCTCGTAACGCACGACCCACAGTCGATAATCGAACCTTTTCGCCGAGCGTTTCCTGGGAGCACTTCCTCCCACACAAGGCTGTGCAATATTCAATCAACAACAACACGGCTTCGATAAAGTGCTAGCCGTGGCGATATCATCGATATCAGAGCGAAATATTGCTTTCGTGAAGTACTCAAGATTGCTGGCTATATATCGAAAATATCGAAAGGATGAATGTTCGTAACAACAGAAGACTTGTCTATAATACCCGTTTCTGAAATTTAAATATATATTCATACATGTATAACTTAATGTATGTATACGACCATTTCTCTCATTGGTATACTGAAATATCCCAAAACTCGCGAAATGCAACGCCCCGCTCTACAGTTTTNTATACGACCATTTCTCTCATTGGTATACTGAAATATCCCAAAACTCGCGAAATGCAACGCCCCGCTCTACAGTTTTGGCCACATGGCAGTTGCGGTATTTAAAAAATTCTGATAAATATATTTATTGTAAGCGATGCACCGCTACATCGCAAGTCATCCCCTCTCTCTCTCTAGGCTTTCTGGCGGAGGGATGACCTTTAACTGTGTGCATATAACAAACAAAGGCGGCAATTACCAACAATATTAGATATAGCTACTTTGCATTTCTTAATAGTATATATAAACTAATCCTACTGTGTATTATTTGAAATTCTAAATTTTGTATTGCACTAACTGTTACATCATTATATGCTGACAGTTCAGCTGCTATCTCTGCAGTGCATGGTAAGATAAATAGCTCAAATTTTACCATCTCGTTTATAAAATGTTTATTATCGACAAGGTGGATGTGCAACAGTCAATGCGGAAGAGACCTACCCTCAGAATAAATAAGTGAAATCTTTACCTACGAAAGTAGCTGATTTTCGACTGAAGTGAAGTGGAGTGGATTGGAGAG
This sequence comes from Clitarchus hookeri, assembly GCA_002778355.1. NCBI lineage: Eukaryota > Metazoa > Arthropoda > Insecta > Phasmatodea > Phasmatidae > Clitarchus > Clitarchus hookeri. The sequence continues at coordinate 83,692 of NQII01001358.1, forward strand.
ACGCCTTGAGAGCCAATGAGGGCGAAGCGAAGTGAGTATGGAGCAGCGCCGGAATGCAACGGGCGGGGGAGCTGAGTTTCCTAGTTATGTGCCAGAACCAGGAACACCCGAATTTCGCGGAAAGATTCCCGCGTTCCAGCATATTATTTTCCTTATTGGCGGCGTGTCTTTGTGAGAAGATATTTTCCTACTCGGTTGGCCAATCAGAGTTAGGTAACTTGAATACTGTACGTCTGTGATTCGTGCCCAGACACCTAAGAAGCCTAACAGGGAAACTATCCAACCACAGAAGTGTGGTTGGATAGTGATAGCTAAAGTGTTGTGAAATACAACACAAAGCTAAAGAGCTAAAAGTGTTGTGAAATACAACTAGTCATACCTTTCTTTTTAATGAAATATCTAAATATTTATTACAGCACGTGTACATTTTACAAACGCCTTCAAACGTAATCGCTAAAGTTTTCCCTCGCCTTATATCTGGTTATTGTGAAATGGCAAGACCGTCGATAGGCTGCACCAATCGCGTCGTAGCTACTAGAGCCGGCTGTTTTTCGCGAGAAGATTTATGGCCAAGCTAGACTTCAACTTCTCACGTGCAAGCTTGCAGATTTCCTTTGGCTATTGGTTGCGTGTCCGTGTGAGAGGACTGGACCAATCAGGATTAAGTCACGCTGACACACAACGTACGCCATTGGCTGGCAGAAGCGATAGGCGCGTGCGAGTTATCATCCCGACGGCGACATTGGTTCTGGACTAACGTGTTTCGCAGAACAACCAGTCGTGGAGTCTATTCGCGAGGAAACAGGTGACCCAGAGAGGCAGGTGTCCTTGTACAACTGACATGAGCTAGTAAGCAGCAGTACATGGCGTGTGAAGCCAAGTCTCAAAGCCTGGCGCTTGAGTGTTCGAAATACACGTTTTTCAACGAAACTATTAAGCGTGCGTCCAACGTGCTGATCTACGAAAAGAACACACACTTCAGACGAGAGCTGTTAAGTACTTTCAAAATATCACGTACGTTAGAAACATCAATTCAGAGTACTCCAAAACCGCTAAAAACGGCCTTTCCAAGGCGCTGTAGCTCAAAATGCACGCATCAGATACATACAAAACTACTATAGG
>NQII01001358.1:109778-125471 GCA_002778355.1 Clitarchus hookeri
TAGGTTAGTTTAACATTGAAGGTAGTGATTCACCCACTAACCACTAGGTTAGCTCAACACACAGGTCAGTGATTCACTCAACCCAATAGGTTAGTTTAACATTGAAGGTAGTGATTCACCCACTAACCACTAGGTTAGCTCAACACACGGGTCAGTGATTCACTCAACCCAATAGGTTAGTTTAACATTGAAGGTAGTGATTCACCCACTAACCACTAGGTTAGCTCAACACACAGGTCAGTGATTCACTCAACCCAATAGGTTAGTTTAACATTGAAGGTAGTGATTCACCCACTAACCACTAGGTTAGCTCAACACACGGGTCAGTTATTCACTCAACCCAATAGGTTAGTTTAACATTGAAGGTAGTGATTCACCCACTAACCACTAGGTTAGCTCAACACACAGGTCAGTGATTCACTCAACCCAATAGGTTAGTTTAACATTGAAGGCAGTGATTCACCCACTAACCAGTGGGTTAGTTCAACACACAGGACAGCGATTCACCTACCCCACTAGGTTAGTTTAACACACAGGACAGTGATTCACCCACTAACCGCTAGGTTAGGTCAATACACAGGACAGTGATTCACCCACCCCACTATATTAGTTTAACCCATTCTGACCCAGTGCACCCAATTGTGTACGTTACGCACGTGTAGGTAATTTTTGGTCTGTACTGTACACTGCGAAGCTCAATGACCAATGATCTTACCCGTAGGCTATTGATTCGCAAACCGTCGTACTAGTCTATGTCATAATTGGTAATATATATGTAGCCTAACTTAAAGCCTACAGCTAACTGGCTGTGACAACGAAGTAACTGTTTTATCGACTTAAGTACAGTACGCTTCATAATTTTTTTTTGTTTCCAACACCTGAAACCGTGAATTAAAGTGGGTTTGAAAGTGTTAACATCCAAGACAGTGGTTCATCCACTCCAATAGGTTGGTTTAGCACCCAAGACAGTGATTATACAACCTCACTATGTTAGTTCAGCATCCAAGATAGTGATTCAGTCACCTTACTATGTTAGTTGCTCATCCAAGACAGTGTCTTATGTACTCGGGGCTACGTTTATATAAGACTTTTTTTTAAAAGGTAAGATTTATAGCTTTACTGTTTCGCAGGACTTTATCGGAATCTAAGTAAAACATTTCAACTTGTGAACAATTCAGTTCTTGGCAATAAAACTGTTATTTATTATAATTTCTCAAATGCACACAATAGATTATAAAACCGGTTACATCTGTTGCGAGACATTTATCGGTACACTGAAGACGCGACCTCCAGTTTATGGGCAACCATATAAGGAAAAATCTGTGTGTTTGATTTCTAACTTCACCTCGTAGAGAATCAGTGAAATTTTAAATTAATTACCGAGGTGACAACATATATGTGCATGTCTCGCTGAAAACCAGAATTCAGATTCTTCAGATCACATTTATCAGTGTCCCGACGAAGTCCTGTGCGGTCCGCTTCTTCGCCCTGAAACCCGACCTATCACAGGACTGTGCAGTTTAACTTGGTGCCAACTTAAAACGCGAAATGTTTGGGTCCCTACCAATGAGTTACCTACCCGCAGGGAAGTTCACTGGATGTTGAGCATCGCATTACACAGTACCGTCCAAATGAAACCTATGTACACAACTGCGCGCACCGCCAGAGTGGATTGTGGAAAGAGACTTGGAAAATTCTCGTTTTCTTTCGTTGACAGGATAGACCCCACTGCCTTATACATAAGCGAGAAGAGCCTGTGGCTTTATTGACCGTCTTTTAACCAAAGGAACCTGCTTGCTCGACCTCGTTGAAGGAAACTGGCAACTCCACCGGCTTGCTTGTGTTATTGCCCCAAGAGTCCTCCAAGGCGCGTCAGAAACACAGCCGTCCAGTGGCAGAAGTCGCGTTGTAGCTTCGAGTTCAGTCTGCCTTCAAATGAAAACGAGAGTTCTGCAGATATCTAGCCCTTCGAGGACGGCACGTTTTTATTGCCCGTGAAGATAACGTTGAAGCACAAAGTGCTTCAGGGCCCCACCTTCCTGGAGCTTGAATTGCGTTGCAGAGTGTTTGGAATCCACATTTTTTGTACGAAACCACTAAACGTGTTCTCATTATACCGATGTACGAAAATAAAACACACTTCAGACGAGGTACGACTAATACTCCAAATGCATCATGCACTTTGTAAATACTGTTTCCTGCAACGTGATTAACATGCCGTTTTTAAATTGCTGTATCTCGTGGCATACTGGTCGCAAACATGCGGAACAACTATAGGGACCTGCATTGAACTTCGCTTCAGACTTTCCTGCGATCAGACGTTAGGGTCAGCTCGTGGAGTCCCGTACGCACACTTAGCTCAACGGAAACAATGCACGCTAGTTCAGCGCCGTGCGCGTAGGGGTGATGTGGTATTAGGCACGTGTGTCAGTGTCGCCCTTATCGCTTGCTTGCTTCTCAGCCTCAAATGCGCTAACAAGCTCCAAGTAGGCGGCGCTTTTAATAATACAGAGGTGAAACGATGACGTCAACTGAGAACACCTGACACACATGTCACCAAAATGGCCTTACTGGCCAGCAATATGGCGGAACATCGTTCATCAATAATCTCCTCGGCAATAATATGCCAGACGACAGCATGACAGAAGGGAGTATTTCCTTACCTTGCAATAGCTAGTGAGGCTCAAGGCCACTTTCCATGGCTTCCAGCGGCCAATGAGCGACCGAGTTCGCTTGTATCAAAGGAACTTCCACGCAATTTAGTTTCTGCATACTCACTTATTCTCTGGTTTAAGTGCATTGCCTATATTCTCCACTGTAGCAACATCAGCGGCGTTGGCCTTTGTATTTCCAATCATCGTCCTATTGGTCCGGGCTACATCGGGCACGCCTACTGTACTATGCAGCGTTTATTATTGGCTGGCCGTCGGCCAATGAAGTAGCGTCTCGACCGTGTACCAATTAACGCTTCGCGATAGATGTAACAGGTCTTACAAATCCACAAGGGACCGCGGTGGTGTAGTGGTCAGACCACTCGCCTCCCGACTGGGCGAACCGGGTTCGATTCCCGGTGGGGTCGCTGTCGGATAATGCCGCTGGTCGGTGGGATTTCTCGGGGATCTCCCGTTTCTCCCGCCCTCGCATTCTGGTGCTGCTCCGTACTCACCTCGCTTCACCATCGTCAGCTCTCAAGACCTCGATGTCAAGAGCCTCCCATACTGTCCACTCCACTCCAGTCCCTAGTCAGAAGGGGCCTTCACGTCAAACAGACCAAGCACCGCGGAGGGTGAGCAGTCGACATGGAGCCAAGAGCCGGCAGAGGAAGAGACAAGAGACCTGGTGACGGTGGAGGACGCAGAGCAGCGACTTCTCGGCGACCACGGCCACTCACTCAACCTGGGTGTGATGTTCTGTGAACGCATCACAACCTCCTTGAGTGAGCGAGCGTGACCGTCTTCACCTGCGGTCCTGTCTCGCGCGACGACGACCACCTTCGCACCCTCGACAACAACCACCTTCACACCCTCGACGGCAACCACCTTCGCACCCTCGACGGCAACTCGAGCGGAGGAGAGAAGTACGTGCAGCCCTCGACGCCGGGGTCTTGGTGAAGCGAGGTGAGCATGGAGCAGCGCCGGATANGCACTAACAACCTTCCCATGGACTGGGTATGAATGGGTAGAGCACTAACAACCTTCCCATGGACTGGGTATGAATGGGTAGAGCACTAACAACCTTCCCATGGACTGGGTATGAATGGGTAGAGCACTAACAACCTTCCCATGGACTGGGTATGAATGGGTAGAGCACTAACAACCTTCCCATGGACTGGGTATGAATGGGTAGAGCACTAACAACCTTCCCATGGACTGGGTATGAATGGGTAGAGCACTAACAACCTTCCCATGGACTGGGTATGAATGGGTAGAGCACTAACAACCTTCCCATGGACTGGGTATGAATGGGTAGAGCACTAACAACCTTCCCATGGACTGGGTATGAATGGGTAGAGCACTAACAACCTTCCCATGGACTGGGTATGAATGGGTAGAGCACTATGTTTTGTCATGCTGTTATACCTCATGGTTAGGGCCAGTGACTTTTCGCGTAAAAATCGGAGCACACAGTAGACTTCAATACTATATACACACCTCAGCTGTTGCTATGCCTCCATTGGCTGCTGGTGCCGCGTCCGTCTTTGACCAAGCCACTCGGGACTAAGTAACTCCGACACTGAACCTTCGTGATTCGTGCGCAAACGGTTAATACGGGCCAGAACATTTTTTAGCTAATCAAAGAAGCCGGACGACCCTACAGTGCTTTGGACTCTATCTTATCTCGAAATCTTTTCGCGAAATATCACTTCCCCCTACTCATGGTTCAAAAATAAATAAAGCAATTCCCGTATTAATATATGTATTTTTTTTTTAGATTAAAGTAATTTTGTCAAAACTGTTTTCCCTTGTAATGTTCGCTTGGGAAGTTTTCAACACCGGTGACAGCTACGCCGCCGCTGTATCTCTCGACTCTGGGCGATATTCGTAGGCGAGAGCGCGCAACACGGCGTCAAAGTGATGTCAGATGCACTCGCGTAATAACGCAGTACTGCTGAAGCCCGGGCCGCTGCGGTAATTACCTAACCTGAGAAGGCTTCCTGCACCGCACGCGACATAAACTCGCGTCTGTGACGGGCGCATGGCTTGTGGAAGTGGGACGCCGCAGCCCGCGCAAATTGGATACGGAAACTGAAACAAGCCAATACTCGTCAGCTAATGAGCACGGTTGTTACATCTCCACTTGTCGCCTCGCGTGACCACTTTCACTGGCGGGCCGCTCATCTCGCCATTCTATTGGGAGATGACAGCCAACAGTCAACGTCCGTCCACACAGCACGCAATTCGATATTAGATCGGCGGCTGGAGAAACATCCCTACCTGTAGATGCGTCTACACGGGGTTACTTCTAGATTCCCGTTACGACCCCCGGGTGCTTGCGCAGTGAACTGCGCACATAACGTTTTCTAACCGAAAACCATTTCCTGAAACACCCCGTGATACTCGTAAAATAAACTTAAATGTTCATGAAAAAAAATTATAATATGATATTTTGCTTTTTCTGGGTTAAACGCCGGTGCTAGCGCGAATTCCAAATCCAATAAAATTATTCCCATCTGTACGGAGAGGACATTGTACCCAGTGTTGTGTAAGGTCGTGAAACTGGTAGTCACAGCCGTATTATGTAAGCTCCCAAGATTGTCAACCATCAAGGCAATCTACGTANTAAGGTCGTGAAACTGGTAGTCACAGCCGTATTATGTAAGCTCCCAAGATTGTCAACCATCAAGGCAATCTACGTACTCGGATGCAATCACTCTCTGACGTAACAGGGGCAAACATTTCTATTTCGCGTGCAGTCGACCTGGTTTTGTTTTAACGAGTAGCGCGGTACACTCCGGCGAGTGTCTCTCTGTTCAGAACTTGGTCTTCTCAGTCCAGCCTACTATATCCACCTCTCTGGTCGTGAGGAGTTTGGAGTAGCAATGTGTGTGCTTGACCTCTGCCTCGTGCAAACAAAGATCAACAAAGCCTAGCAAATCGCACCAAACGGATTACGTGCCTCGTTCGTGCGCACTCAGTTAAATAATATTCGGCATGAGAAGCATTTCTTACCAGACATTGCCAACACGTCTATCTTCACGCTGTTTCGTGTTCAGAGTCATTGTAAATGAAATGTTATAATTAACACGTATAATGTACGTAAAATATATAATTAACTAGTTTCGTGTTGACAAAAGTGTGAGACGCACGTGGTAGATGCCATATTTAGGAAACGAAGGAACGCGTCATACACGGGGTGATTTTCAAAGGTTTGTTTCGAAAAGCGTGAAGTTGCAGCTAATAGACTATATACCTAGGGGCAGTGATATTTCACGAAAAGGTTTAGAGACAAGATAGAGTCCAAAGCACTGTAGGGTCGTCCAGCTTCTTTGATTGGCTAAAAAAATTTCTGGCCCGTGTTAACCGTTTGCTCACGATTCACGAAGGTTCAGTGTCGGAGTTACTTTNGATTGGCTAAAAAAATTTCTGGCCCGTGTTAACCGTTTGCTCACGATTCACGAAGGTTCAGTGTCGGAGTTACTTTGTCCTGAGTGGTTTGGTCAAAGACGGACACGGCACCAGCAGCCAATGGAGGTATAACAACAGCTGAGGTGTGTATATAGTATTGAAGTCTACTGTGTGCTCCGATTTTTACGCGAAAAGTCACTGGCCCTAAGTATACCATAGAGTAGGTAAGTATACGAAGTGAAACAGCCTATTGAACCCACAGCTGTAGCCGCACACGTCATAAATGGAGTAACTCTGTTCACCAATCAGCGCCTGTTATCGTACCCGCCAGCTGACTCCCTACCCAATAGGCAAGGCCGCCTGCTTTCCGCGAAAAGATTCACGAGGAGGATAGACTTCAGCATCCTACGTGCAAACTTGCAGTCTTCANGAGGTGTGTATATAGTATTGAAGTCTACTGTGTGCTCCGATTTTTACGCGAAAAGTCACTGGCCCTAACTATACCATAGAGTAGGTAAGTATACGAAGTGAAACAGCCTATTAAACCCACAGCTGTAGCCGCACACGTCATAAATGGAGTAACTCTGTTCACCAATCAGCGCCTGTTATCGTACCCGCCAGCTGACTCCCTACCCAATAGGCGANATAAATGGAGTAACTCTGTTCACCAATCAGCGCCTGTTATCGTACCCGCCAGCTGACTCCCTACCCAATAGGCAAGGCCGCCTGCTTTCCGCGAAAAGATTCACGAGGAGGATAGACTTCAGCATCCTACGTGCAAACTTGCAGTCTTCAGTCGGCCATTGCCTGCTTGTCTTTGTGTGGAAAGATCCTGTTACACGAATGAGCCTAATATAATTAAGTTTCTCCAGTGCTGACCGTTCGTGATTTGCGGGCAGACATACAAGACGCGTAACAATTCGAATGATCCAATCACCGAAGTATTTTGGAACACAACTTGTCCTGAAATCTTCTCGCGGAAAAACAGGTGCCTTTGGAGGCCCGTCGGAATGCTTTATTATGCCCAGAAGCGACCTTGGGGGCGTTAAAAAAATTTTACTAGGGAATTCTCTTAACCCATCTAGTCCCAATTTTAATTTACGGGCTCAGGTGTNCAAATTGCAAAAATAATATTTTTACGATGCGTACCGTACTGAAGTCGACAAAACACTTGCTTCGTTGTCATGTTACAGTCAATGAGCTGTAGGTTACATGTTCAGTTACAGTAATATGAGTCGATTGTGACCCAGACCAGCACGACGGTTCGCGAATCATTTATTCACAGGTAAGCTCATTGGTAGGGACAGGTGTATTTCGCGAAAATAGTTATGGCCATGCTAGACTGCAATATCCTACGTTCATAACCACGACTTCCTTTGGTTATTGGCCGCGTGTCTACGTGAGAAGACGTGTTCTTATTTGACTGGGCCAATCGTAATAAAGTACTCCGATACTGAACGTCCATGATTCGCGGTCAGACACTTAATGCACCTGACATTTAAAATCATCCAACCACGAACGTGCATATCAACAACTGGTCTTGAAATCTTTTCGCGAAAAAAAAAAACACCTGTCCCTACTCACTGGTCAGTGAGCTTCGCAGTGTACAGTACAGACCAAAAATTACCTACAGCTGCGTAATGTACACAATTGTGTACACTGGGTCTGAAAGCGGCTAACCTCGTTCAGTCCGGAATTAATCTACCAGCTCGAGAGTTGCAATAGGAAAATCTTTCGGGGAGTGCTGTACTTGTGTCGGGCTTGCTTCTCGCGACCTGTGAACAACGCGCGTCGGGTTCCTCGATGGCAATTAACCAATGAGAGGTGCAGAAACTTCCAACAAAACCCATTACCCGGAAGGAAAACGTTCAAAACACAGGCCAGTGATTCCTTGCTGTGTACAGTGCGGACCATGAGTATCCTTCACGTGCAACATGTTCTCGGTCATGGACAAGGGGAGACAACTGGCGCTGCCCACAACTCTCCAGGGAGCTGACGTATAACAGCCACCACGATGATGCTGCCAGATGTAGTTCGTGGAAGCGCGATGTAAGAAGGACAGCGTCGGGGCATGTGAAACCAGCAGCTAATCACCATTTTAGTCAGACACAAATGCATTTTTTTAGGAGCTGCGAAGAACACATTTTTTTTTGTTCGGAACTGTGCTAGTAATCTGTATAACACTGTCCTATAAAATGGTGTCTGCGTTTGATGTTATTGGCGTTAGCCGTTTATGAACCTACGGAACAAACTATAGCTCCGACATATATGTGACTTCCCTCGTGGACGCTGGTTCCTTGTGTGTACAGTGCAAATCATAAAACAACTATCTTTGCAACGTCCAATGTATCGGACCACGACCGAAAAGGTTAACAACACAGAGGTGAAACAGCAGATTATGTAGCGAAATCCAGCTGCACACTTCAGGAAAATNCGACCGAAAAGGTTAACAACACAGAGGTGAAACAGCAGATTATGTAGCGAAATCCAGCTGCACACTTCAGGAAAATGGCGTCACTATCCAGCGAAGTGTTGGAACGCCGTTCGCCAATCAGCGCGTGGTAACATACTCACCAACCAGTAGCCCAGCCAATAGGGAACTTTCCGCAGCATGCAGTAGTCAATCGGACGCAAGGCCCGTTCCCAGAGCCTCGCACAGCCAATAAGACGACAGGTACTGTGAGTGCCGTTGCCGGCTCGCCTCCCTAGATGCCTGCGCCTGAGCCGAGACGGCACGGCCCGGCCGGCGGCAGCTGATGTTAGTAACGGCCTGGCTGCATGCAAGCTGTTACAAGAACATTCGGCGCGCATCTAGCTATACGGAGACTAATGTTTTAGCACGGCATCTGGCCGCGGGAGGTTGCGCGCGGAGCTACCTCTCCCCTCGCCGGCCCCACCCGGCTCCCAGTACATCCACCCACCAGGACTTGTGGTGCTGACGGAACGCTCATGTCAAAGGAACTGACGTTGCCATTCGCCTCTGTATGGTTATCTACTGTGTGCCTACGCCGTATGTTCGCCCAGCCTGGCTTTCCCGTGGCCCGAGAAGAAGCGCGAAGGAAAAAAAACTGTGCGGGCGTGGCAGGCCACATGTTGCGGTCGCGACCAGACGTACAAGCTGTTCACGGTAAAGNAGGAAAAAAAACTGTGCGGGCGTGGCAGGCCACATGTTGCGGTCGCGACCAGACGTACAAGCTGTTCACGGTAAAGTGAGCACTTTCGAGAACCTAGTTACTTTTTACTTTCAGCCGTTTTATATCATTTAACCACATTTTAAAATAAATATTGCCATGTAAGTTATAAACACAGTGTGTATATTCCACTACACTCGGAAGTTAACATGTGTATTGAACATTATTCCAAGTGAGAGCGCTATCGATAGTGCTCACTTTACCGTGAACAACCTATAGCTTCGTGTAAAGCGTCTTCTGCAGCGAGCCAACGAGACCGCATCTCCCCTGCTGTTAGCTGCGACACCAGCTGTCCCACCACGGCCGGCTCTTGGCGAGGTTCAACCCTTTCAGACCCTCTTGGACTTGCGAGTTCGGGTGTTGAAAACAAAAATGTCTTATTGCACGTGCTGTACGTAAGTCGACGCAACACTTGTGCTGTCGTCACAGCCAGTGAGGCTACGTTTATACGAACCAACTGAAACGTTAAGACAGTTTGCCAATCATTTATCCACAGATGAGATCACCTGTCATNCGTCACAGCCAGTGAGCCTATATGTTCGGCTACGTTTATACGAACCAACTGAAACGTTAAGACAGTTTGCCAATCATTTATCCACAGATGAGATCACCTGTCATTGAGCTTCGCAGTGTGTCGTACAGACCTGCAATTACCTACACTTGCGTAATGTACACAAATTGTGTACGTCGGGTTTGAATGAGTTAAGGGTCTCGCCTGCCTGGCGTTTGAACTGTGTTGCAGAGTGTTTGGAATCCTGTTTCCTGACGAAACCATTTAACTTCTCCTCAGTATGTTTACCTACGAAAAGACATAATGCCCCAGACTAGAAAGGAATGGTACTTTAAAGTTGCCACGCATGCTGTAAATATTATTTTAGAGCCCTACAATCTAGTTAAAAACCGGCTTTTTTTCAAACTGACGTATCTCAAAACATACTTGCCGGACACGAGTCAAACTACGCCAGGAGCCTGTATTGGACTTTGCTACGGACTTTCCGTCAGTAAAATGATAGAGTCACCACTGAACGTTCCATAGGTACACGCAGCACTACGAGAACACTGCATGCCAGTTCTGAGATATGCGTGTAGCGGCGATGGCGCTGTTGTAGCGTGTGCCAGTGTGACCCTTATAGCTCCCGCGCATCTTGGCCAAAATCGATGCAGGCAGACGAAGCACTTAACACTTTCTACACGATGTACGTATAGAGTAAGTATATTAAAGTGGGCCTGAAAGGGATAAAGTCCTGCGAAACAGTATAACTATAAAAGTGTGAGTCATGCTTGTATTCAAGAGCAAAGACGTGTCCGTACAAACGTAGCACCCGAGTACATACACACATACTCCTCAGATGATTAAAGGCGAGCTGCATGCACCTACGCCGTTTTAAATATCCAGTTAACTTTTAACCAATTAAAATTAACTTTAAAAATGTATAGATAGTCAAATCAAAGGTTCGTTAGTAAATTTCGTTTTCGAAAATATACTTTGAAACCGGAATCAGAAAACGAAAACTTGTCTATTTGCACCTGAAATATTTCTTAAATGATATTTGTAAGAATAAATTTCTCAGGCACTATGAAAAGATTTGAATAAAACAATTAACACTTGCCAAAACGCATTGCCTCAATAATTTACGGTACTATTTATTTTTAAAAATCTTCCTACCCTCGAAACGCATTGTCGTTAGCAATCGGTAATTATCGATGATAACCCAGTTTACAAATAAATGGTTATGTTATGCACCAAAGTTCAAGAACTTTGTTGTTATAGTGATCGGTGAACGCTGGGGTCAAGAGCGAGTGAATAAGTCTCAGTAACTTAAGTCTGTATTGTACTACGTAGGATTAGGGAAGTTAAATCGTTTGAGACAGGGGTGGTTGTAATTTGTACGTCTCGCAAAACATAACCAGAGTTTTTAAAATAAAATAATTCTTATTTGAAATTCTTGACTAATTGTAAAATGTCTTCACGAGACCCTAATCTAGACAAACAGGGGGAAAGAGCTGAAAAGATATATATTTTTTTCTAATTACAGACGGCGTTATTAGTGCGATGAACATAATTACGCCGTCATTCGTAATCCAGCATGATAGTTGTCATTACTCACAACTGCAGGTTCATTCAACTCTCACCCGGTGCGAACGCGGTTCTAAACGAGCCAGCAGTTCTCTGTAAATAGTTAGCGCGGCAAGGCGTGGATGAACCTGCGGCAGTGTCTCCAATGGAAGTCCTGTGTTCGATCCCGGACGACTGCGTCTTCACAAATGGTTTTCCGTCTCCACTAAACACGTGTGCAAAGCTCAGTGCCACTGTTGTACATTACGACTGGTTCTGTTTTCCACAGGCGAACACAACGTCTACAACTCATTGGTAGGGTCACTGACTTTTCGCGTAAAAATCGGAGCACACAGTAGACTTCAATACTATAGACACACCTCAGGTGTCGTTATACCTCCATTGGCTGCTGGTGCCGTGTCCGTCATTGGCCTAGCCACTCAGGACTAAGTAACTCCGACACTTGACTTCCGTGATTCGAGCGCAAACAGTTAATACGGGCCAGGGCATTTTTTAGCCAATCAAAGAAGCTGGATGACCCTACAGTGCTTTGGACTCTATCTTGTCTCGAAATCTTTTCGCGAAATATCACTGCCCCTACTCATTGGTTTTGGTAATGTAACAAACGACGTGTCGGCTTAAATTACAGTACACATCATAAAACGTCTTATTTGTAACACTTGAATTCATAACTAAATCACGTCTGAAATGGTTTATGTATGAAACTAAGAGGGGCTCACAAAACTACTCAAATGCGGAAAAGTAATGGGGTACTTTTTTCCTTTTCTTTATTTTTTTTTCTCTCACGAAAATATTTCAGGACAAGTTTTGCTGCAAAACACTTTGGTTCAGAACCATTTTGGTTATTGGATCATTCGAATTGTTACGCGTATTATACGTCTGCCCGCGAATCACGGGCGGTCAGTAACCGAAGAATCTTAATTCTGATTGGCTCACTCATGTAGCAGACTGTCTCCACACAAAGGCCAGCGGCCAATAGCCAAATGAAGACTGCAAGCGTGAACATAGGATATAACCTCCTCGTAATTGTTTTCGCGGATAACAGGTGGCCATAGCTACAATATATCTTTACAGCCTTCCATGTACTTAGGCTTATCGTTATTTCTGTTTATCTGGAGGAAACAGAAAGTTTCGCATTGGCGTTGAATACGTGTAATAGTGTGATGCCCTTTCACTGTTAAGGCTATTCATTTTCGTTGTAGGAGACAATTAACTACAGCGTTTGTGTTGAGCGACAGTGACAGAGAACTAGTCATAACCAGGGACAGATGTACGGCCATGCTAGACTTCAATATCCTACGTCCACAACCACAACTTCCTTTGGTTATTGGCCGTGTATCTACGTGAGAAGACATGTCTCTATTTGACTGGGTCAACCGTAGTAAAGTACTCCGATACTGAACGTCAATGATTCGCGGACGGACACTTGAGGCACGTGACATTTAAAAACCACCCAACCACGAAAGTGCATAGGAACAAAAGTATTTTGGAGTACAACTGGTCTTGAATTGTTTGCAAGAAAAAACACCTGTCCCTAGTTATAAACGCTGTAGCGTCGTACAGTAGAGTGGGGACTGCACTTGCGTGCTGCAGGCGGTTCCCTGTTGGCTGGCAAGTTTAGTTTACCGGGCGCTGATTGGCGAACAGCGTTGTGTGACGTGTTGCTGGCAAGTGACGTCATATCGCTGGCGTGTGCGACTAGAGTCCGCTGAATGAGTAGCTGTGCAACCTCCTTCATTCTTAACCACTGCGTGTCGCTTGTAATTACATTCGCGGGATATTCACTTAACTATTAATTGCCGCCTGCTCACTTCAGCCATTACAATAACACGTCTCCGAACGCGAACCACGTATCTCCGTACACACGCGTGTGTTGCGATATGGGCTCGCTATGCTTCTTAGTTCCCGATGTTATGAGCCTGGGTGGCTCATAACACTCTTAGGAAAGGTTAAGTTTAAGGGAAACAGGATAAGCTCAGATAATTAAAACGATTGTTTGAAATGATTAGTAAAGACTTTACTTGCTCTAAAGTTGGAAGAGTATACAATGGTATTCAATTAAGGTTAAGTCCAACGGAAGTGAAAGGGAAGGACTTAAGGAAGGTTGTTAGTTAAGAAGGAGGATCACATATAAATGAAGGGAACTTACCCCAGCCTCGCACCCGGACCCTCTGGCGGAAGCAACCCAAGGAACAGCCGCTGTCTGGTCTGAGGTTCGTAGTAGACGACGCCGGTCCTGGTCGTTGACGTCTATTTCACACTTCTCGCCCCACCACGTGACCGTTGACGAACTTCGCTTCGATTGGTTCCCTTAGTGCTTTGGAGGCGAGCTGTTTCGTTCTTTGTGTTAATTCCCTGAAATGCTCTTGGATGAGCATCTTCGCTGTTGCCGGGCGTCTTGTGTGAATGCCCCGTCAACTTGCTGCAATCATTCTTAATCTGGTTTTTTGATACTCAAGCAGTTTAGTGGCGTCTTCGCGCCATTATACTGTCGTGTCTGCAATCGTTCTGGCTTGGCGTTGGTGAACTCTGTGGCGCCTTTTCTTCGGTTTTGCTTGGTAGGGAAGTTTGAACGGGACCAATCATAACACCGGGTTTTGCGATTACGTTTATGCTTTCAGCAGGTGGCGCGTCTGGGAGTGTTCCTGCAACACCTCCAGTGACAGTGTCCTCTGTCTGGGACGTTGCATATGAAGTGGCTTGAATGGTCTGCACTGTACTCAGTAGAACATACCGTCCAATGAGAAAGCTTCCCTACGTGTGGGAGACTATGTTCCGTAGCCTCATAAACCACCGTTGACAGTAACACAGAGTACAGAGATTCCTATTGGTCCCAATGTAATGCAAAGCTTCGTCTTGATATCGGTACAGCTCCGAACAAAAGTTTTGTTTTTTGCAACGCCAAAAATTATATATTTAATTTTGACTGAAAGGGTTATCTGAGGCGAGCTTAGTTGTAAGCTGTGTAATGGACACCATTACTGTCGCATAATATCACCGGTAGTGATAAAAAAAATTCTGATTGTTGAACGATTTGAGGAGGAGCGGGTTTGTAGTGGAGAGGTTTGGGCGGCTCTTAACGTCGAGGTCTTGAGAGCCGACGAGAGTGAAGTGAGGTGAGTATTGAGCAGCGCCGGAGTTAAAGACCTAGGGAAACTGGAGATCATCAAGAAAATCCGCCGACCAGCGGCATCGCCCGGCACGATTCCCACATGTGAAAATCCGGGTGCGACCTCGCCAGGAATCGAACCCGTTTCGACCTAGGTGGAAGGCGAGTAGTCTCTCCACTACACCACCGCGGCCCCCGAAATAGCGTCTTCCCTTTGCCATACATGACCCTGCCATAGGCGGGAGCAACATACGGATTTAAATTTTTTACTTTCGCCAACTATTTATAGTTAAGGCCAGTGACTTTTCGCGTAAAAATTGGAGCACACAGTAGACTTCAATACTATATACACACCTTAGCTCTTGTTATACGTACCTCCGTTGGCTGCTGGTGCCGTGTCCGTCTTTTACCAAGCCACTCAGGACTAAGTAACTCCGACACTGAACATCCGTGATTCGTGCGCAAACGGTTAACACGGGCCAGAACATTTTCCAGCCAATCAAAGAAGCTGGACGACCCTACAGTGCTTTGGACTGTATCTTGTCTCGAAATCTTTTCACGAAATATCACTGCCACTATTTATAGTAGACGAGTTTAGTTATGACTAGAGACCCGGAAATTTTGCGGATTCATTCGGCAACAAGCTAGACTCCACAATCCTGTGTGCATTCCAGCATCAGTCAGTAGT
Source organism: Clitarchus hookeri (assembly GCA_002778355.1). NCBI lineage: Eukaryota > Metazoa > Arthropoda > Insecta > Phasmatodea > Phasmatidae > Clitarchus > Clitarchus hookeri. Next base: position 124,909 of record NQII01001358.1, read on the forward strand.
TCATTGGCTGCTGCTCCAGTTTAACCACAGACCAGGTAACACGGGATTNCTGCTCCAGTTTAACCACAGACCAGGTAACACGGGATTCTGTTTTTATTTTCCTTGCAGGTTCGCTATTGGCTGAAAGTCGTTCGAGGCGTGTCTAACAAACTGTGGTCCAATGGAAGCACAAACACGTACGTACACGTGAATGCAGATTGACGTGTTCTCAGATGAATCCGTGAAATTCCCGNTCCAATGGAAGCACAAACACGTACGTACACGTGAATGCAGATTGACGTGTTCTCAGATGAATCCGTGAAATTCCCGGGTGTCTAGCTATGGCTTAGTGTTTCAGTGGCTGGCTGACGTCACTAGAACAACTCGTCATTGCCCCAGTCCGTTCCCGCACTCTCTATATCTCCCGGCGTGGCGACCGCGCGGGGTCACAGTTGCCGAGCGACCAGACTGTACCGGCGCCTCTTAAATCTCATTAATGAGCAACTAATGTGAAGTTGTTAAGTCGCCGTCGGGACGAGCGCATCTGCGAGGCACGGCGGCCCGCGTCCCGTCCTCTTGACGTT
>NQII01001358.1:129678-183682 GCA_002778355.1 Clitarchus hookeri
CGTCAATCCTTTACCTACTATACTCCCTTCGGCATAAGAATAGTTACATGCACGGCTGTAGCTGGGAGATATGAAAAGGAAACGCGTCAATTTATTCCGTTCCTTTGTCATTTTTATTTCCACTTGAATAAAACAGATGTCGGGAAGACCGGCGTGAGGAGCAACCGTCTTTTCGTGTCCAGGCAAAAAAAAAAAAAGCCCCTTTTTTTCCCCTGAAATATATATTCTATTGTACGGAGTTTTTTTCTTCGGAATATCATGAATTTACAATCCTTGCGCGGGATTATCTTGCTTTAACGGTTCAACGCTGGTTTTTATTGAGTCACTTTATAGTTGTGCTTTCATCGATACAATATTTCACAGAAATAGCCTATATACTTTTTTTTTTTTTTTTTTTAAACGTTTCCACTTTTCTCCCGTCCACATATATATTCCATTTGAACACTTCTCACATTTCCAACTGAAACATTTTCAATTTCCAGGCATCCCTTGTGGTGATTAATACCACTGCAGTGCGAGAGGGGCTGGTGTTGAGTGGAAATACGGCCGCGGCGAAGCCATTTGTAAGCTATATTAGATCTGGCCATCGTGAGCACTGTTAATTTTCCCGCCTACCTGCCGCTTGAACTGCGCTGCAGACTGTCTGAAATACACGTTGCGTCAAATATGCTGATCTACAAAAAGAACACACTCTTCAGACAATGCCTGCTGAGTGCGTTCAAGGTGTCACGTACGTTATAAACACCATTTCATAGCACTCCAAAACGGTTAAAAACGAATACTAATAGGAAAATGCCGATTATAGCGCACCTGGCGTCCTGGCGGGGAGCCGGGAGTCACGGTGGCCATCTTGGATGACGTCACGCCGAAACCTCCTACTCTGTCATTCCTCGCCAATTTCGACCATCTTGGATTAATCTTTTTTTATTTGGAATTTCCCTTTTTCCCCTCCTGCTCTATCATTCCACCATCTAGACTCTTCACGCGCTGTCATTTCTTCCTTCCCTCTCGTCCATTCTATCCCTTGGGGGGTATCCTCATATTCCTCCAGGTCTCCTTTATGTTCTCGCTTGTGTTTTTTCTCGCTCTCTGGCATTCCTTCTTGCCCCCTTCTCACTTTCATTCTATCTCTTGAGGCGTTTTCTCATACTCCTCCCTGTCTCCTTTTTTTCTCTCTTGTCCTTTCTTCTCATGCGTTTAGCATCCTCCATGTTGGATGTCATCACTACCATCGTCTGCTGTGGGTATCCATCTTTAATTCCCGCCATCAGTCGTCTGCTGTAGGTGGCCATCTTTGTTGCCTGCATCTGCCACTAGATTGTGCTAAGCCATCTTTAATTCCCGCGCGTGTTTCCCGCGTCGTCTGCTGTAGGCGGCCATCTTTGATCCCTAAGCCCGCCACCAGAGTGTTTGAAGTTCTACAGTTCGCGGCTAGGAGCGCTGGTATCGGCGCGGCCATTTTGCGCCTGTTGGTTCACTCGTCACCTCCGGGGGTGCGCTAGAATCGGAGGTGTAGTTCAACCAACTGTCAGGAGCGATGGAATTTTTTTTAGTCGTTAATTGTTTTGGAACTCAAAAAATGCCTGGAGGGGGGGTCGTTCTGACCCCCCTTGGGTCGCCAGTCGGGCGTCTTGACCGCAAGAACCCTGCGACATCTGGAAGAAGAGGATGTTTAACGACCAATACGTTTATAGTTATTACCATCCCGACATGTGGGGAAAAAATAACGTGGACAGACCTCGACGTTATATATATAGTTACCATTGGATGGTTATGAGAACAAATATAGCAAATACTCGCATCGGTCTACGCATTCTCCAGAAAATAAACTCATCACATAAAATACTGCAGGTAGGGGGCGCGCGCACGTACACACACTTCTTATGTGTGTAAAAGATGTATATAACAATTAATAGCGTGGAAAAAATACTGTCATTCGAACATTCAAGAAAATTAACTATATATACATAAAAAAAATTTAGCAGGGCGTGTTTCTATATAAAAGTTAAATGCATGCATACAGAGCCAGTAGCGTGTGCGCACGTCTGTCTGTCCAACTTGTCTGTGTGCGCGGTACGGGACTGAACCAGCACTCGCGAGCGCGCCGGGAACATTTATTTCCAATTGTCCTGTAACAACCAGCACTAGGATAAACAACACTAGATACACTTACACACCTTGTGTTAGCAGCAGCATGGTCGCTCTCTCACTTATATAATACTGTCCACTTCACGCTCTTGTCGTTCCATGCTACCACCATCCATCTTGTCTCAAGAATGTTCGGGTTCATTGCCCCGTACTGCAACTTCTCTCGTTCCTTCAGTTGGCTGTAATGTCCGCATTGTCTACCACGTGAAGTTCTGTAACTCGGATCCCCACCAGGACTCGAGGCGTGCCAGAACGTACCATATGTCGCACAGCGCATACGCCAAGTATGCCTTAAGCTTACGCATAGGCACAGTTCACTGTAATTTCCAATCTGTTTAAGATAGTGCAGAGCTACAGCCGTATAGCTGTAATTTAAAAAAATGGTCGAAAGTTTTTTTGACCGATGTCTGCTTACGTATATCATTTAAGAAATTTCCCATGTCTGAATACTAGTTTCCGTTTTCGATTTCCGCTTCTAATGAGCGTTTTTTTTTCTCATCCCCTTCATTAACACATTAACCCGTTTGGTCAGGCATTAATTTGCGAGCCGAAGTGTTGCAATCGTGTATTATTTTGATGCGCACTGTACTGGTGTCTTGTGTACTTTTTTACAGCCAGTGAAAAATGTACTGAGTGACACCCGAGTTTCGTTAAAAGATTCCCGCACGTTCTGGATTTCAAATCCTATGGATGTTCCAGCAGATTTATTTTGATTATTGGCGGTGTATCACTGGCCAATCAGATTTACGTAACTGCTGTGCGTCTGTGGTTCGCACGCAGACACCTAAGACGCGTAACATGGAAACCATCCAATCAGAAAAGTGGATCTGATCTAAAGTGTTGTGACATGAAACTGGCCTTTTCTCTAGAAGAGGGTGTCCCTATCTATATATACATAATGGAATCTGTGCCCTTTGCTTTTGAGAGTTTTTTGAGTTGGTAACCTTATTTTTCAAAGTTCCTGCATCTCTTATTTATTATATATATTACGTGGCATCAAGAGTACGTAACAAGGTATTCTCTGATGGTAGCAATAATTGAAGTACGATTCATACTAAAACATTTTATGACTTCAGCGCTTGATCTCTCAAGTTAATACGTGACCTAAAAGGCAAATATCTCAGTGCAGATTCGAATAATACAACGAATATGTCAACTGAATCAAGAGCATATCTGGATCACTCTTAGCACTCGAATGTCAACACCTTAACACACACCATATGTTGCAAAAGAGGAAATGTATGGTATGAAAAGTACTTTGGAATTTCTTATAACGACTGGCACTTTGGAAATAGTGGTAAGGGTGTCAGTAACCCACGGCACGAGAAGCAACCCATTATACAATAGTTGGTATGTCAGTAGCAACCTATTATACAATAGTTGGTATGTCAGTAGCAACCTATTATACAATAGTTGGTATGTCAGTAGCAACCTATTATACAATAGTTGGTATGTCAGTAGCAACCTATTATACAATAGTTGGTATGTCAGTAGCAACCTATTATACAATAGTTGGTATGTCAGTAGCAACCCATTATACAATAGTTGGTATGCCAGTAGCAACCCATTATACAATAGTTGGAATGTCAGTAGCAACCTATTATACAATAGTTGGTATGTCAGTAGCAACCTATTATACAATAGTTGGAATGTCAGTAGCAATATATTATACAATAGTTGGTATGTCAGTAGCAACCATAATATGTTATCAACCATACAGTCATCGTTGGTCGCCGTAAGCCCAGGGAAAGTCGTTGTTTGCATTGCCACTGCCGTCTCACATTGTACAACGCCGACCATGATTCTACCCATTCTGCAACATGTCGTATGTGGGCGAGTACACCGGGTATAATATGTTGGAATGGGTTAAAATATGAACCGGTTTTTTTTTCTTGAGGCTTTTGTAATCGTCCTATTCAGAAAAGGCAGCTCTCTCAGTTTTATAAAACGTTGCCATCATATTCGTGTTCATTACCGAATCAGAATTGTTCGTTATTTTGCATTTGAATACTGCTGGACTGAAAAATAGCTTGTCACTGAAGCGAGACGTTGATTTGTCAGGCTTACGAAACTGAAACAACTTACATGCAAGTTTTTGTCTGATACGTAAAGAACGCAGAAAGGAGTGGCATAGCTGTGGTATCTGAACGGGGAGGGATAATTTTTCTCCGAGGTTGTCATCTTAGTTCTGGTTTACGGCAGTTGGTATGAACGCCGTCAGGACTCGGGAACACACCACGAGCATATAATAAACATATGTCATGATCTGTTATTCAACCAGACGCACTACGCGGCATTAAAGCCGTTCCGCTTCCTCGGCCAGGCACATCAGTCTTCTTTCTACGTCATTCTACTGCCTGTCGGTATAAAACATCCACTGTACGAGGTCTGGAGCACAAATGTTTCAGTTTGTTTNTCTACGTCATTCTACTGCCTGTCGGTATAAAACATCCACTGTACGAGGTCTGGAGCACAAATGTTTCAGTTTGTTTGCCGTTTCTTCACACATTTTGAATCGAACCTTTGAAAAATAACATTAAATATGTGTTCGATTTTTTTCCTAAATATTTCTGTTAACATAAAAGTACCTTATTTTTTGTTAAATTGAACTTTTTCATACATATTATTTATAAATTATAATATTTCACTTATAATTAATACGAATGAAACCAGGGAGAAAATAGGTGTGTTGGTGATGCNTCTACGTCATTCTACTGCCTGTCGGTATAAAACATCCACTGTACGAGGTCTGGAGCACAAATGTTTCAGTTTGTTCGCCGTTTCTTCACACATTTTGAATCGAACCTTTGAAAAATAACATTAAATACGACGTGTTCGATTTTTTTCCTAAATATTTCTGTTAACATAAAAGTACCTTTTTTTGTTAAATTGAACTTTTTCATACATTTTATTTATAAATTATAATATTTCACTTATAATTAATACGAATGAAACCAGGGAGAAAATAGGTGTGTTGGTGATGCCTAATTAGAAACAGTTCTTATGCAAAATATTGTTAAACTGAGTGCGCACGAATGCGTTGCGTTGTCCCTTTGGTTAATTTTCTATAGTTGGTTAAGTTTGCTTGCATGAGGCGGAGGAATATCTTGGAAGTAGATCTTCAGCAGGACTTCAGAAAAGTTCAGAAAAGTGAATGTACTATACACGCGCTGGCAACGTGTCGGCTTTTAGGTTAGCGCGCAGAAAGACATTTGTATCCTTCCAATTTGTTGTATAGAACATAATGAACACTTGAATGCCGCCGACGTTATATTACGCAGTCTGAATTTAACTGAGTTTTGTGGAGTTTGCAGTAACATTACGACATCCTCATTCTTTGAAGACACGGGCGAAGAAATGTCACTACGCCAGCTGTGTTCATAAGATTTTCTGCTCCACAGTATCACGTCGGCAACACTCAAGGTGTTAATCACCTAAATTAACGGAATTGATTCTATATTATTGTACATATGAAACATTTGGTTGGTACAAGTAGAGGAGAAGTGGCGACTTCGACGCAAGGAGATGGGAGCTCGAAGCGTTAGAGCGGTTCATGTTCTGTCATTCCCGTCCCCCGGCGGCCATATTGTCCGCCATATTGAATCCACGTGACCTTGTCCTTTTATCTTTGACTGCAGTGACCTTTGGCCCAAAAAATCCCGAAAGCAATTCTACAAATTATTTGAAAAATGTATATAAAAGATTTATTTAAAAAATTTATATGAAATAATTAAATTTCCGAAGGTCCCCCAAAACTCCCTCCCCCAATACTCATACCGCCATATTGATAGGCGTCACAGCCACCATTTACCATCTTGGTAGGTGCAGACCGCCATCTTGTTATGTGTAGCCAATTACCATCTTGGCAGGTGCAGTCCGCCATCTTGGTAGGCGTCACAGTCTCCGTCCGCCATCTTGGTTTTCTCGTTGGTAATTTGTTTATACATTACTGGAGTTTGTCTATCACCTTATTTCGACTGCCATATTGGATTTCTAATGTTTTCAACACCTAGGTGGAGCTATTTTCTCGATGTCACCAGGCGAGCTGCCGACTTAGCCACCAGGCGTCAGCCATATCTGATAATGTCTTTTAAAGTATAGGTGGTGCTGTCGGCACCCTCCATGTAAGATACTATTTTCAACAAACAGGTGGCGTTAATTTGTGATTTCACTGCCAGGCGAGCTGCCGGTACCCGCTCATTCTGACGATTTAGCTGCAAAGTGAGCTGTCGGCAGTCATATTTCTAGTAATTGGAAAAGCTGTAATTTTTCATCGCTATTTTAAAAAAAAATTTCAATCAGCATACTTTATTAAATCAATATTCTTTTTGTATTAAGACCTTTAATTAAGACCGATCAAAAACATTTTTCGTTTTAGTGCTAGTTAAATAACCATTGAAATTTATTATTTATTCTGTTGCCCCTCACCCCACCACTTTAGTCCGACCAATGATTCACCATCGCTTAATCGCTTCTAATTACCGCTCTTGTTTTCAGCATAGTCCGCCAGAGCGTGCTGGTCTGGGGAAAGTATTTCATGGGAACAATGTCGGTCCTCGGCACAGTTTCTCATCTAATGCCAGAGGTGACAGATAGCTCTCTTCCCCCTCATCTTTTAGCATTATGACTGATAAGTTCAGATACTTAATTACACCAGGTCACAGGATATTATCAAGTGGGCACGTAATACACATATCGCTTCCTGCGAAATTACAAATCTGCTCAAATTTTGAGTATCGGTTCGGGCCAGCTAGCATCTGGAGGAATATGTAACCTCATAAAATACGGTACTAGAACTTAGTTGTTTTAGATTTATACATTTACCATAGATCTAATTTGCAATGAAATTGCCTCAGTACCCGTGCCGCTACTGTAACACTTCGTTTGCATTCACCAAATGTGCTCGAAGACACGAAAAGTATGGATGTTAGAATAACGCAGATCGAGTGGCATATAAGTGTGGAAACTGTGGCATGGCATTTGCTAGGCCCGATAACTTGCAGAGGCTTGCAAAAAACCTGCGTGGCTGTTGGACCTTCAGCTGCCAAAACCCGTCGTGTACAGTCCCCTTCACCACAGCGTACGAGTGTTATACCCACAAAACCCAGAGTTCAAGATGAGCATCCACCATCGTGCCAGCGACCATCACGCCCAAGAATCGTGGCAGTGCCTGGGTTGGTTAATGGCAATGGTTTCGTAAAGGTCCAAACTGCATTCCAACAGAGTCTAAATACCTATGCCTCCACAACGAGAGTAGATATTCGAAGGTTGTTTCCATATTTTTAGCTCGAAAGGGGCAAAACATGGTCGTTGTTTCTCCACATAAACACGCCACCAATAAAATGTAATGTTTGGTGGGAACGCAGCTTTGCAAAACAGACCCCATTCAACGAAAAGGAGATATTCAAATCGAATGGGCAAGATCTCGAAAATACTTTAAAACCTCATACTGTAAATATACGTCACGAAAAAGAAGCATACAAATTACGTGTTTCGGAGTAAATATTAATGAAAAATCAATCACCGAGTGCTCCTTCCCCTCTAAGCAACATGCTTGCCCCCCCCCCCTTTCTCAGCAAAACCTTTGTTTAAAATTTATCTTGGAAAAAATTATGTGCCTTTAGGGATGCGTTATGCAGCTTTCTATAAAGTAATCCTTACTCGAAAAATCCAAAAACAGAGTTAAAACCACTTCGCTACTCCCGCGGTATGCGATATGCACAGGGAAGTAGCCCTTGCATCCCTACTCACCTAGGCATAGACACTCATCATTAAAAGCATTTCCTCCCAAGTTTAAAATCAGTACATTAACAAATTTAGGCGGGGGGGGGAGGATACCCATACGGTTACTCCACTGCGGCGATTTTTCTAGCTCCCATTGTCAACATATAAAACTTTTTATACACATAAATAATGCACGTATAGAAAGTTTTGAAAGGAAAAAATGAATATACCGTGAGGAGATTCTAGAGTAAAGGTACACCCAGCACGAGTACAAAATCACAACAAAAAAAAAACTGTTGCCTTCAGCTGACAAAATGTCAGTATTTTCATACATGCGCGTGCGCTCCCTCCATTAAGAGATATATCTGATACGCGGTTAAACACCCCCACCCCCCCCCCTTTNCTACGTGACTTTAACTGAATTATAAGTGACATGTGAGCATGTGTGTGTACATGTGTGTGACCTCTGCGCCAGCAACTGTCAATAGTATTCACTCTTTACGAATTACACGAACTAAAACATACTTTTATTCCAGAGATGCAAGTCCACCAAGCAGATTGTTACCACAAAACGAATTCCAGCAAAGACACGCGCATACAGCTCTCATTCACAACCCTTCAACCTCGTCGAGACATATAAGGAAAGACTTCACAAGTGCGAAAAAAAAATTAGAGCATATTGCAGCCAGTGCTTTACGGAGACCATTAAGTTTTAGAGTCATGGTTATCCCTTTCGAATATAGAAAATTAATTATTTGTAAAAAAAAAATTATAAATAAATTCTGGCTCAAACTCCACCTTTGTTTTTTTTTTTTTGTATAAAAAATGAAATGTGAAATGTTTGATTAATTCTGGCGAAACCAAAGATACATTGTGATTTTGTGAAACTAAGAAATAAGACGAAAAAACGGCCATTCTCCACTTGCTCATACATCAAACATACACACACTACTACACACACACAGAGCCCGAAATATCCAAATTGCAGGCGAGACTGATAGACGCATTAAAAGCTAGTAAGATAAGATAAAAGCGTACTTAAAGACAAGAGTGACACTTGCAGTCGTAATCTGAGCTCGCGCACACGGCCAGCCGCGCTGAACCAGGTGTTGAATTGAACTTTGCCCTAGCATACTGGCCACCGGAGAGCTCTGGAATAATCCAGCAAGGTTTTCCCCCTNAGTTTTACTTCTCACACACGCCAACTTTAATTCACACGATAATTAACACAGATGATATCTGCGTACACACAAGTCAACACCAGGGGAGACCCAAGTTCAGGGGGACACGGGTTCCATTCTCGACTCGTTCAGCCGAACTTATTATTTTTTTAAAATCATTTAAGGTGAATGTCTGGATGGTTTCTTGACCAAGTTCTTACTCGTTCCCGTTTGCCTTAACAACTCGCTCCGTCTCAAAAGACGGCAAAACTTTACATTTTTATTATAATTTTAACTACTACACCATCTAGAAAATGAAAAGGCACGCTACTATTTTACGTCAGTCAAATAGGCGAACACTAACGAGAAAGATATCATAGTTTAGAATAGCAGAATGGACAGATCATCAAAGTAAAAATAAATCGCAATATTTTTTTTTTCATGCAACAAAGCAAACAAATTGTTTTAAAAAAATTTTACTTGAAAAAAAATCGGATGGGCTGTATAAATAACGTAACTCTTAACACCTCTCGTGCTCTTTTATCCCCCCCCCCCCNATTTTTACAGTACACCACTGAAGGAATAACTAATCTTCTCAAGAGCTCTTACGCAAGCGAGACGCAATCATACGGTAAGGATGAGAAAATATGTAATGCTAATTTAAAAAATTCGAGCACCAGAAACCACGAGAGAATACAGAATTCCTTTTCACGGACGACGGAGACACAGCTTTAAAATTCCATCATCTTATTTATTTAACATCTACTTCATATTGAAAATGACTTAAAAAAAATTGACCGCCACACGGCCTAAGAAAACACTCCCCAGCCAGAACAGAAGCATTCTTTTCAGCTTCAAAGTCAGCTTACGACATTACGAGGGGTGTGTTATATTTCTTTACGTATTTATAGTATCCCCTGTCAATTTTATGATTTTGACAAATATGAAATTTTAATAAATCGGCACATTTCCTGCTTTTATTAAAAGACGCCTTCTTTATAACATTATATTTAATGGCCAAATTCAGCTTACCGCTAATAATATTTACAATTTTTGCTAGGTGCAATTTTTGCAAGCTCGAGCATCGGTGTGCATGTGAGGAAACTTCAACATGACTGTTCACCGTCAATTTCCACTACCCTAATCGTGCATTTTACAACATACATGAGCAATAAAGACAGTAAGGGAAAATTACACGATTCCTATCCTACTTCAGCCACGCAGTTTTGCATGCCTTAATACACGAATCAGTTTGAAAAATATCTTGTTTCTCTATCCACGACGCGTGCTTTGGCATCACGAGTCATTGCACGATACATTATTAATCGCAAGGAAAAAAGTCATCAGTGTTAAATTTGAAGAATGGGAGGAAAAAATATGTTACAGCAGCTCAAAAACTCGTTGCCAGCCACGCTTGACGTACAGGTCGTCGCGAAAAATGAACCTTGATGCAACACCAGCAGAAATCGTCAGCCTTTTACTCAACACTTATGAAAACCCCTCAAGAGTAAAATCAGTTTAAAAAAAAAACACCAACGCTGGCGAATACTTTTCCATACAGTCCATACTGAGGGAATTTGTGAATGTAGAAAAATAGGTCACGTTTTTTTTCTTCAAGTTGTCAGTATTATTAGCTGTTATTGGTTGCTGTGAAAGACGGCACATATCCCAGACCTGCGACGGCTTACCAACTGCTAGCTCTGTTCGTGCAATCGAGGTAAGTTTGATAATTTCCAGGACTTCATGTCGCATTTTTCCGTTTACCCTCTTAGGCATCCAATGTCCCAGTAGCAGAATTCCATGGTAGAGCGACCAGGAATGACATCCACACAAATGTCTGCGAGGTGAAATGCCTACATATGTTGACGACCCAGCGATGGAGGGGTGACGCTCCTGCTGCTATGAAACGTAAGCTTTCCCGAAATTACTCCAGGGATACGCTTGGATGGTTCCTTAACGTAGGCCATGTTCGATTCCTTCCTCTGATACTGATTGTGTGTACTGACGGTTCCATCTTTAATGACCCCGCTGTCGAGGAGACATTAAGTCTTACCTGGTGCTGCGATGAATACACAGGACCAGACATCATTCATTCTTCACTCTGGCAGACTTCCATCAAGTTTCGGAACGAATAAATTTCCTCCTTGGACACATTTGTTCTAAATCTTAAATAGCTTTACAACCGATCGCGCGCTCACACACATACACACACAGCCCATAACCATCAAATCAGATGAATGCGAATTTTAATAGTCTTAACTTTTATTTACACTCGATAGATCAGACTGACTCCCTCCACATCAATTCGTTACAGCCCCATCCACGCCTCGTTTCACCCTTATTGTCGCTCAAGATCACACCTGCTAGGTTCTGCCTCTCTCTCTCTCTCTCTCTCTCTCTCTCTCTCTCTCTCTCTCTCTCTCTCTCTTGACAAAGCTGTAAAACTCAAAACTTAATTTTTTTTGTGAGAATACTTCATCATCAATTTAAAAACTCCAGCTATTTTGCCGGGAAAAAACATCGATGCGACTACATCCTTTAAAAAATACATTTCTTGACGGATTGAACTCAGCAACTCCTCAAGCCGGAACGAAATCTCATATACGCTGAAGAAACTTACGATAAAATCACTCAGATATGACTCACTATGAGCTGTTTTATTTACGGAATATTCTCACAGCACATTGCGGTGTCGCTTCGATTGTGATTAGCAGCAGTATTGCCGGGGACCGTGCCATGCAAAAATAACCTCCCGTGACCCCGATATGTATCGACTCGGACAAGATGGCCGCCGGGAGACCGGAATGACAGAGCATGGACAGCTCCAACGCTCCGAGCCTCCGTGCCCTTGCGCCAAAGTCACAATTGCTCCTCTTCTGGAATATTTTCAACTCGGCATCGTATTGGCAGAGAACCGGCTAGTAATGAGCGCTGTACAGTACAGTAAATAAACTTGTCCCGGGTTGTGTGAAACAATAGGGTGGTTGTTAATTGGAATACAGGGACCAACAGAATTGAAGGTCGTGCAGTCGTAAACATAGGTGACTCGCGCTAGCTTATCTTAATTGCCAGTAAATCTCTATCCCTCTTTTAGTGTTTAAACGTGGTATTCACAAATTATATTCTAGTACCAGACGATGTACTCTACTTTTCACAAATTCATTTCGATAAGTGTTTCTTGAGAGAAGTTTAAATCGAATCAATTTTCCCAACAGACTTGTTTACACAAACAATTTTTTCCTTAAAAAAAAAAAGTACATTTGGCCCCGCCCAGTCTGAAAGCCTGGCTACGTGCGTACTGAAAACTCTTCAAAGGTGCTCCTAATACAAGGCGTGTATCTATAAGATAAGGAAGTACGAGCAAATCCCCAGGTAATATCATCAGATGCTCAAGTAATGCCCAGGTAAACAGTTCATTGGCGTTGCCTCGTGCCCACGCTTGTTTGCAAATAGCGTTCCGAAACCAAGCGCACAGCCGTGCGCACGAGCGATCATGCGCGGGTGTAAGGAAACGGAACAGGAATCCCGCAGGTCAGTTGCATTCGTGCAGGGAACGGGTCGCGGCCGGCGGCGTCTGCTTCGCGCCGAGTTAAGGTCGGTTCACGATGGAACACGTGTCGTAATGTGCGTCTACGTGTCATCGTGTACACGTCGTGAAGGAACAGCCTCAACACGCAGACGTGTAGGGAATGGGTTCATTGTATTTCGTGTCGTGTGCGTAAGAGCTTCAGTCGATTGAATTAAAGAAGAATATATGAATAAGAAGCAATTTATTGCATTTAATAGAATATCTTATAATTAAGGACAGGAATATTTCGCGAAAATATGTACGGTCATGCTAGACTGCAATACCCTACGTCCACAACCACAGCTAACTTTTGTTATTGACCAGGTGTACGTGAGAAGGCATGTTCTTATTTGACTGGGCCAATTGTAATAAAGCACTCCGATACTGAACGTCCATGATTCGCGGACAGACACTTGATGCACGTGACATTTAAAATCAGCCAACCACGAAAGTGCATGTGAACTAAAGTGTTTTGGAGTAAAACTGGTCTTGAAATCTTTTCACGAAAAACACCTTCCTTAAATTATTTTAAAAAATACGTCTAAATTGTATTCACAAATTAGTTCTATTTTAATTTTGTATTGTATTATCATGTTTTGTGTAATATTGTTGACAAATTCTGTGCAGTAATTGTAGGTAACTGACAGAATAGCAATTGAAATAAAATGAAATGTAATGTAGTTTGACAATAAATCAATATTTCAATAACACCAAGTTAATTTTTAGTCGTTTGTGATGGGCTGAATTGGAGTGGAGAGATTTGGCTCTTAACGTAGGGGTCTTGAGATCCGATGATGGTAAAGCAAGGTAAGTATGGACCAGTGTCTGAATGCTAGGGCGCGGTGGGAACTGAAGATCTCCAAGAAATCCCGCCGACCAGCGGCGTCGCCCGGCACGATAACTACAAGCGAACATCCGGGAGTGACCCCGCCGAGAATCGATCCCGGTTCACCTAGGTGGGAGTCTAACCACTACACCACCGCGGCCTCTCGAGATTTATCGAGAACCGACCGTGACACTCGCGAGTCCTGGCCCCAGATAGAACTTGTTTCTTTGCTGTCGCGGTGTGCACAATTGCCGCCAGTTCTCTCTCCCCCCTCCCCCTTTCCCCAGCGCCGAGCCGGGGAACTGCGAAAATTAACTTTTGCAATTTGGCGGGCGTGCAAAAGGGGATGGGAGGCCAGTCGGTTTCTCTGTGGAACGTAACAAATCGCCACAGCACTCCTTGCTTAGTCCGCCGTGGATTTGACAGTGTATTGTACTCGTACATACGCCGATGCCACATATACTTAGGAGGACACGACTACATTCTCTGTGAGATCGTTGTTAGCACGATTACGCGTATCTCAGTAACGTGTTCTGGAAATACGAATTTTTGCCAGAAAAGGTATTTTAAAAAAATCTACGTCTCTATTTTTATACTTTTATCATATTAATTGTACTCATGGAGAAAAATACTTGAAAAATAAAATATCGTATTTTTAAAGCTTGCCTGTGCAGTTTTCTTAAGCAGTGATAGAAAAGTACGACTATACGGGCGTAGTTTGTTCTGTGGGTTTCCATCGCGTGTAATAAAGTCCTACTGTTACAGATCTAATTTGCACAGTGCAGCATTTTGATGGGAAAACCTGCTCGCTATGTGCGTAGGGGCGATGAGGCGCTAGGGGTGCATGTTAATGTCGCCCTTATCGCTCCCTCGCTTCTTGACCTTGAACGCGCAGCTACACAGTCGCCTTAAAATTGCATTTCACGCAAATTTACAATTTAATTTCAGGGAAACAATAAATGATATAATACTACAACGGTATAAACAAGAACTAATTTAATAAGCGCGGTGTCTTCCTGTGCAGTCATTTGTTAAAGCGTGGAAGAGTAATGTCACACAGTGTGCGAGTACTTGTAGCCGAAGTAACTTGGCGGTTTCTTTGCTGAAAGCGTGCTCATTCTCTGATTTTGATTTGAATTGTAATGTTGTTTATTCTCGTGATAATGTACAAACAATGAGAGAAAAGTGACAATACGATAGTTTACGATAACACAACACTCCAGCCACAGTTAAAAGGCTTTTCTGTTGGTCGCACATGGAAACAGCAAAGCTGAATGGAACAACTATAGCGGTGGCTGTAAAAAAAAAACTAAGTCGGTAAATAACCAAAACCTCAAAAAAAATGAAGACACGTTAAATACGAACAAAATACAAACAAAAAGCACTCCTAGAACTGTTAAAAGGGAGAAAAAATATGCTTATGTATAAAAGAAAGGAATGTGACTGACAGTAACACAATGTCAAGGTGTACACATAACGTGAAGACGGGGAAGCAAATTTGGTCAAGTGAGTGAGCGAGTGAAGATATTTGGACTGCTCTTAACAACGAGGTCTTGAGAGCTGATGAAGGTGATTGAGGCGAGTATGGAGCAGCGCCGGAATGAAAGGATGGGGTAAACGGGAGATCCCTGAGAAAACCCGCCCGACCAGTGGCATCGTCCGACATGATTCCCACATGCAAAAATCCGGGAATGACCCGGCCGGGGATTGAACCCGGTTCACCTTGGAAAGTTGGTCAAGAACGCGCAATCAGAAAGGGAAAAGAGTTGGAGTGTGACAGGTGCACCCGCTGCCATTAGTACAGTGACAATGAACAAATATAGAACATATATTAATATATAAAAATAAGAAAGAAAAATAGCGATCAAACTGCTAACAGAAGGGGAACAGCTAAGGAAAGGAAAGAACAAGTATATTTGTGAATCACGGAAATCTGTCACCATGGGTCCATGGGTGTAAACGTGTTCTCGAGGCAGCCGTTCTCTGGTTGGATGCCTGACATTGCATGTTGTCTTCTGCCGCGTGCAGTCGGCCCACTGGTCCCGCTTGCTGAGCGACGTCACCGCCACTGAAATAGTTATACCGTTCAGCCCCGTGTTCATTTACGAGCTCAAATGTTGCAAACGTCAATTTTTTGATGGGCACTGTACCTAAGTCGATCGTAATTCTTGCAACCTGTGAACAACTTACTGGACGCCCGTTGATGTTGGAACTAAACATTCACAAATGAGAGAGAGAGAGATTAATTTCAGCAAATCAGATTACTCGGAAAGACAGTCAAACTACAGGCCACTGCCCGCATGACGTGTACAGCGGTGAACATAAATGGCGTGTACAGTGGCGAACATAAATGACGTGTACAGTGGCGAACATAAATGACGTGTACGGTGGCGAACATAAATGATGTGTACAGTGGCGAACATAAATTACGTGTACGGTGGCGAACATAAATGACGTGTACAGTGGTGAACATAAATTACGTGTACAGAGGCGAACATAAATGATGTGTACAGTGGCGAACATAAATGACTTGTACAGTGGCGAACATAAATGACGTGTACAGTGGCGAACATAAATGACGTGTACAGTGGCGAACATAAATGACGTGTACAGTGGCGAACATAAATGACGTGTACAGTGGCGAACATAAATGACGTGTACAGTGGCGAACATAAATGACGTGTACAGTGGCGAACATAAATGACGTGTACAGTGGCGAACATAAATGACGTGTACAGTGGCGAACATAAATGACGTGTACAGTGGCGAACATAAATGACGTGTTCAGTTGCGAATATAAATTACGTGTACAGTGGCGAACATAAATATCCTTAATTTGCGTCACGGACACGAGGAATGCGCGGGTTAAAACATACTTGCGCTCTAAAATTGAAATAGTTAAAACTGCTGTAGATCTGTTGAAACGGCTCCACTTGAGTCAGTATAATTCGTCTGATAAATTTAATTATCGCTAGTATTCTCTAACAAACCAGGTATTTCTGCTGATTCCTAGTGAATTGCAAATGCCAGGCAGCACAGTCTCGATGCATTCCACTGAATCGTCGGTAGATAACAATTCATTAACCGACAGTCCAGTGAACTTAATTCCACTGATTGAAGTCGGTGACTCAGATTTCGAGCGCCCGCGGAGTTCAATGGGGATTCAGGGTCGTCGGGCGCCGGGCCGTAAGAAGGCTGTCTGCATGTCTGCGTGCATTGCGCCCCGTCGTGTGTTCAAGGCCTCGACGTTACGTCGCTGACGGATTTGTTGTCGTTGTCTAGCTTCCATCAAGGCGAGCTGTCACGTCCCTGATTCCGTCCTTTGCGTATTAGCATTACAGATTACTGTGACAAAGTGTCGTGGCCTCACCATCTCCCCTCCTACTCTGAGAGAGAGAGTAGGAGGGGAGCCAACTCAATACACGGCCGAACATATATTTAGTAGCCTCGACGAAATATTTTATTGAGTAAACTAAAATTCGAAGTAAACAAAATGTATTTTGTTCATTTAAAGAAAAGATGCCTTCGAATGAGCAAAACATCTGTGTTAGATCAAAATATCAGACCACAACAAAATATTTAGTTGGATCAGCCTGCTTGGCTTGCCTTCGTCGGAAAATCAATTTTTATGACAATTTGGACATTAACAGTATTTGTCAGTGCATTTATTGATGGTTGATAATTATATAAAAAATATCACAATTAAATAAGTTCAAAAGGATAATACAAACTAAAGCTTTAAAACTTAAAAACGTATTTACGTACGTTGTCTTGCATTTGAATTGCGTGTATTTAAAAACGTTCATGCTTCGTCAGTAGCCACTGCAGCCGACGTTGCAATAGGGCATAAGGGGGCCACAGTGGTGTAGTGGCCAGACTATTCGCCTGCCACCTAGGTGAATCTAGCTCGTTTCCCGGCGGGGTCGCTCACGGTTTTTTCGCACGTGGGTATCGTGCCGGGTGATGCCGCTGGTCGGCGGGTTTTCTCCGGGATCTCCCGTTTCCCCCTGTCCTTGCATTCCGGCGCTGCTTCATACTCACCTCCCTTCACCCTCATCGGCTCTCAAGACCTCGATGTTAACGAACTCTCCACTCCGCTATAGAGCGTAGTCCACCGCCCAAATGATCCGGGATCGAAACTCGATCATGCTTCCTTTTTTTTACGACTGAAACTGCCTGTTTGATGTATGTAGAGCCTTCCATGTATTTCGTTGCTCTTTCCAAATTGTACAGTTCAAGGCAACCAAATAAGAACAACAAAATAATTTAGTTTCAACAACGAAATGTTTAATTGCTCCTATACAAACAATTATTATGGTTTTGCCAAACAAAGTTTGTTTTATTCAACATAACATTTTTCTCAGTGTAGTACGACTCCAGATGGTACTCTAGGAGCAATACGCTACGCAATATATTTAGCTCTTAAACTCTTTGTCTATCTACACCCTTGAACTACTTTGAACCTCTTCTCGGGAAACACCGCAAATTTCTATCTGGCATGTCGCTGAAAAGGGTTTGCCAATTCTATAAAACTATAGACTCAGTTATATTGGCGTCTCAACCGCGTCAAATACGTCACCAGTGTATGTTGGGCGTGGTAGAGGCGGTTCACGATAAACTGAGCACTTTTCAAAGCCCTGCTCAAGATATACTAGTATACCGATTGTTTATTCTTACACCATATGTACAATTAACATTACTATGTGCCTGATTACTTTATTCATGCGCTGGTCGAGTCAAATTCTTGATATTATTTAAAGAAAAGTAAATATCGTACAAATTTGCTGATTCTTACACTTGTATGCATTAAAAAAAAAGAGAAAGTCAAAGAAATAATTTCATCATTCACGAATATTTACCTAACACTTGTAATTAAACGTTGTGATATGCAACTACTTTCCCGCCGATGTTGCCAACTTTACTGGGCGCTTCCACTCAATGTCCCTGTTAAAATATACGTGCATGTTGCGGTAGTGACTTTTTTCAAAGGTTGATTTCAAAAGTGGTCAGATATACTTGAACAGCCTATACAGGACGTTTCAACGCTCTAGAGCTGGTAGTAGGCGTTAAATGGAACAACTTGTGCGTGCAATCACGCAGTCTGAAACAATTAGTTGTGTTTCCGGAGAGCGTGAGAGTGTTGCGGTAGGCAACCCGTCACGATCACGTGATACGCGCTTTGAGGCGTGTGAAGTCGTTCATAACTACTGGGAATGACGTTGAGGTGACCATTTGCAGTAATTGTCCCGTATTGTTGGTGATGTTTTAGGCTTTGTGGTTTTTATTGTGATCTGGTGGCTGTTGCCTGCAAAATACGTGTCACTCTTCTCACGTACAACACTGAGTCACAGGTGCAGGTGAACGTGGCGGCCACCTTCTTGGACGCACAACCGACAACGACGGAGCACGCTGTCTCCAGTCACCGCTACTACATCTAGAGCAGACTGCACGCGTGCGGCAGCGGCATACATTCGCGCGATCAGGGTGGTTTCTGAATCCTCGCGAGTCTCGTGCACTAGACACTTCACGTAGAACCCAGAGAAAGAAGTTCATCTTGGCGAGATCTGGGGAACGTGGCGGCCAAGGTACAGGCCCACTAGCGATTGAACTATTAATTTCCGACCCCGTGTTTAATGCGAACGTTGTTCCATTTAAATTGTACTTCCAGCCCTAGATCGTTGTAACACGAATTTTCAAACATTATGTAGTTGTTTTCTTATCCCCTCTTGTTTTCTCTCCCCCCAACAGCATGAACTCGGAGTAGGTACAGGAGCGGTTCACACCACTCCTGGGAAGAGCACGCCGGCAAGTTCGTACCCGGTATCACTTCAATACTGGAGTTCTTCTTTAACATCCACAATGCCACTCCTTCATCCTGCAAAAGAAATCGTTTCGGTTCCAACTCCACTTGTTGTAATCGTTATTCGTGAGAACCTGTGACCACTATAGCTAGGGCCGCTAATTTTTCGCAAAAATAAAATCGGAACTTCAATACTATATATACACCTAGGCTGTTGTCGTACATCCATTGGCTGCTAGTGTCGTTTCTGCATTTGACCGAGTTACTTCTACACTGTGCCTTCGTGATTCATGCGCAAGCAGTTAACACGGACCAAAACATGTTTCAGCAAATCAAAAAAGCTGGGCGACCCTACAGTGCTTTGAACTGTATCCTGTCTCGAAATCTTCTCGCGAAATATCACTGCCCCCAACTATAGAACATCAACTTACACTTCCTAGATGAGCGTCATAACGGCTACCAATAAACACGTCAACGTATCTCGTTAACAATTCAGCTTTCTTTATGTGTTGCAGTTACGCGATACTGTGGTGTTCACTGTACTTACGTCGACGAGGAACATCGTATTTTTTTAATTGTATATGACACTTAGCAACGTTAGTTTATCTCGGGAAAAGTTCACTTTTTGCCAAGATTAACTTACTGTACACATGTATGAAGTTACTATCCCATTTCATCAAGCCAGTGAGGATTCTGATAATTTAAAGCAGATCACTGGTAATTGGACTGTAATGAGCCTAGCCAAGTTACATGTTTGATTATCCAGTAATTAAAATATAAACTGGTTAGGGTGTTATCGATTATATTCTGACTCAAAAAATGTTCAAGATTTTGTAATGTCTGTAATCATACATGTTTCGTTTTCGGGACTTACTATACACGTGTTACATAATTTCTCCTAATAACGGCTTAGCAGATACTGGAATTTTTGCCTTTGAAGTAGGTTTTAATTTTCTGTCGCTTTCGGCCTCTGCTTATAAAAGTATCCTGCTGTAAGAATAATCGCCGTGAAAACCTAAGTTTATCTAATCATTAACTTCGTTATAGTTGCGTAGCTTCATTACAAACTCTCATAAAGTTCCATATCGCGACAGGTATGTCCGTACCTGCTCGTCGTTTGTGAACAGTCACTCGACTCTGCTGAGCCGTGTAAAGTTACTGCGTTCATAAAACACCGCCGTGATAAACGCGAATCTATTGTTATTGGTGTACAAGAAACGAAAGAAATATAGCTGGTTCACGGTAAATTGCGCATTTGTGAAATCAATCACCCGCGTCCGTAACCGCGCGGCTAATCACGTAAATACTGACGTCAGCAGGGACGTTGCCGCCGGATTACGAGAAGCTGTTCCACGTTCTGTCATTTACGTTCGAGCCACATACCTGTCCACTGTAAACCGAGCACTTTTGAAAGCCCTGATTAACATCTACGTGCATGCGTGCGCATTGTGTATTCCTCCGCCCTAACGAAACTTAACTTTTCCACGAGCCTGAACACTTTATTCATAAACCGGCCAAGTAACACTGTAAAATTATTATCAAAATAAATATTTTACAAATTTGCTTATTTGTACAGTTACGTGCATTAAAAAAAGAAATAATTTCAAGTATTTTCAAATGCTTACCTAACACATGTTATTCAACGTTAAAACACGGGACTACTTTCCCTCGGTCGTAGCCAACTTCACTATACGCATGTCAGTCAGTGTACCCGCTAGAATAATATACAGGGTGGAACAGAACTCAAACCTCTGCAGGCGATTACTCATCTAAAAATAGATCGAAAATATATACATACTGTATAGCCTAAGTCTACTCCGGAAGTGTGTGACACTGACCGTCCTTGAAAAAGTAGCTGAAGAAGACCGCAAGGTAAGATAAATGCCTGAGTTTCTGGACAATGCATTACTGAACGACAAAGCGTAAACCACAACAAAATTGGATTTTTAAGGAAAGTGTTTGATAACCGCACCCAATTTTTTTTTTTTTTTTTTTTTCTTTNAGCGCTCTAGAGGTCAATGTAAAATGATACGTTTTGATTTATTTATATATATATTCAAATTATTAACTTCAAATAGAGCATATATATATATATATATATATATATATATATATATATATATATATATATATATAGCGTATTTTTTTAATGAGTACAGTCAGTACCAGACCGCATATGCACCGTAAGAGCCGCGACATTTTCAAAGGTTGATTTGAAAAGTGCTTACTTTACCACGAATAGCCTATACTCAGAGACCAAATGGCTTGGCGGTCCCTTTGATGTGGGCGCGTCCGTGCTCTGATTGGCTGTGCGGGGCTCTGGGAACGGGACTCGCGTCTGATTGGCTACTGCATGCTGCGAAAATGTTTCCTATTGGCTGGGCTTCCTTCTGGCAAGTAGGTCACTAGCCGTTGATTGGCGAACTGAGTTTTCAAATGTCGCCGGTCAGCGACGCCATTTTGCTGGCGCGTGCGACTGGAGTTTGCGGTATAAGCGGCTGCTTCGCCTTTGTATTGTTACGCATAGTTAGGGTCACTGACTTTTCGCGTAAAAATCGGAGCACACAGTAGACTCAAACACTATATACACACCTCAGCTGTTGTTATACCTCCATTGGCTGCTGGTGCAGTGTCCGTCTTTGACCGAGCCACTCAGGACTAAGTAACTCCGACACTGAATCTTCGTGATTCGTGCGCAAACGGTTAACACGGGCCAGAACATTATTTAGCCAATCAAAGAAGCTGGACGACCCTACAGTGCTTTGGGCTCTATCTTGTCTCGAAATCTTTTCGCGAAATGTCACTGCCCCTACGTATAGTCCATTCCCTGTTACTTCCAACTTATCTGCTTTATGCTTCCAAGAAATTGCTCCGCTTTCTCCAAACTAAGCTTAACCAAGTTTTAAAAAATAAACAAAACGACAACGCACCGCAATCGTGCGCTGTCAATGTGATAATATTTTGCATAAGAACTATTTCTTACTAGCCATTACCAAACACCTATTTTCTCGTCATGATTATTCCACTTAAGTTCAGAATTCATTTGTTCTAGAGCGTAGTGTATATTGCCAGAGATGTATAGTTGTAGTTTCAGAAAAATTTCGCTAAACAACTGAAATGAGCTACAGAAACCAGCTTGAGGCCGAGCCTTGGTTTTGATGGTATTGTATGGTTTCGTGACATGATATAGACGATACCTTGCAAGTCACACCATCATGTTTTTCTTTAGCATATAAATATTGAAATTTTAACCTAACAATTCGTGCAAATTCCAATTTTTTTTTTTTTTTTTTTTACAGAAAGTGTGCTTTTAGCCAAAGTGGTTATTGAAGTCACGTGAGTGGAGTGTTGCAGTTATTCTGAAATCGGACACTTTCTTCAGCGGCGGCAAGTTATTTCGACTTAGAAAGTTACAATTGGAATACGGGAGAATAGCGTTAATTTTTTCAACAAGTATTATTCTTGATATTATAATAACAGAAACAATTATTTTAAGTTGTAGCCCAACATTTTTTTTCTTTTTTAAGGTTTGTATGGAAAATATACATATATTTAATTTTTATAGCTCATTTCATTTGTTTGTATAAAGTTATTTTACTTCAATTTCACTTTTATCAGACTATTATTTCTCATTTAATGAAAATAAGATGTAATATGTTAAAATTATTTTATTCTTTGATAATATATTACATAATTTATTCGTTGTGGTACGAAATAATCTTGGGAAATAAGTATTACAATAGAGGGGGATAACTTTTCAAACGGTTAATGGTATCAATTATGGAGTTCTTGATATGTATTTTTTGTACGGCTCTCAAAATTGAACAAAATCAATACGTTGTTGGTAGGGGCACCTGTTTTTCGTGAAAAGCTTTCAGGAAAAGTTGTGTTCCAAAACACTTCAGTTCGGAACCACTCTCGCGATTGGCTCATTTGAATTGCTACGCGTCCTATCTGTCTGCCCGCGAATCACGGACGATCATTATGGGATAATCTTAATTCTGATTGGCTCACTCACGCAACAGACTGTCTTCACACAAAGGCAAACTGCCAATAGTGAAACGAAGACTGCAGGTGCGCACATAGTATATTGAAGTCTAGCCAGAGCGTGAAACAGGTGGCCCTAGTTGTAGGCTACAGCTCAAAATAATTGTTTACGTTATTATAATGTCACGAATGCTATTTATTGGAAATTTGTCATGCGGTTCACTCGAATTAATTTTTTTGCCATCAAATTCTAAGTCGAAATAGCTGGAAGTGAAGTTCTTCCGGCAGGTGAGAGCCAACTGTCGCATTTCAAAGAAATTGCAACATACCGCTCTTGTGATTTCAATAAATACTTTAGCTGAAATCAAACTCTGTATTTAACAACCAAGATTGTAAGTTCAAATTCTCCACCGGCCAGCAGTATGCCAGAACGCCTTTCGCCAATCAGCGCCTGATCACTTAACCGCCAACCAAAAGGCTGCATTTAGTAACCAATCAGAATCAGACGCTAGGTTTGTTCCCTGAACCTCACACAGCCAATTAGAGAATCGGTTCACCCTTGTCAAAGGAGCCGCCACCTAGTTTCTGTGATTCTACATACATTATCTGTATTCATTAAAAATACACTTTTGCTTTTTTCCCCCGATGCATATGCAAATAGTTCTCACAACTAAAAAGAGATAAATTTAACTCTAGCAGTGTTGGTCGTGTATTAATCCTTGACTTTTACGGTATTGCCGACATTTACGATGTCTTTGACATTTGTGTGTTAACTTTCCCATTGCATAGCGGAATGGAGTGCCCGCCTACTACTTTGTTCCGCCACTTCATCGCCCGCTGTTTACACTGGATGAGAGTCCGTATGCGTGTTCTCGCTGCACTGCAAGTCATNGTAGCGGAATGGAGTGCCCGCCTACTACTTGTTCCGCCACTTCATCGCCCGCTGTTTACACTGGATGAGAGTCCGTATGCGTGTTCTCGCTGCACTGCAAGTCATAGTGTTTGGAGTCTGGCCTACGAACAAACGAATTCGCGAAACTGTCGTCTCATAAGACACGTCAAATCGCATGGCTGGAAGTTATACAGCTCTGATTGATGTATCTTTTATGGGGCAATCACACTTACATGAAACAAAGAGACCCCTGCTAAAGTTCTACTTTCGAGACTTTCCTCTGTTTGATGCAATCAAAGATTTAAGTTTAAAAAATTACACCACAGGGACGATGCACCGCATTCCTCCGCACTCAGAGTAATAATATTTTGCATAAGAACTATTTCTTACTAGGCATTACCAACGTTCATACATTTTATCTGTTTTTATTCATTTAAATTATTATTTAAATATGTTACTTCACAGATGAAAATAAGTAAATGTGTAACTTATCCAACAATTAGGTAATTGTATGTTAACACAAGTATAAAACGCTTGTGATACATGGCATGTTCAGGAAACAACCAAACACGTTATTCGTGGGGTGATTTTTCAAAGGTTTGATTAAAAAAGTGTGGAGAAACCGCGAATAGATTACATTCCTTCCTGTTTCACTTGCCGTTGACCTGCGAAAACGCGCAGTTCTCAAGTGCGAGTCGCGAGGTAAGTCTACGTATTTCTCGACACTGAAGTTTCCTAGTATATCCTATCCGTAGTAGAGGTGATGGTTCATCAAGGGAAAAGTTCACTGTTCCTTCGAATTCAACCTACTTTCCACATGTCCGGCAGTTTTCTTTCCTTATTGGCTGTCATGCATGTAGGCACATATACCGTAGCAACTACCCCATCTCATTCAGCCAATCAGGATCCTGCTACTCTAAACAAGAACGTTTGTGAACGGTCAAAATCTTGATCATCCCATCGAAAAAAAGTTAGTGAAGAGACTTGAGCGACTCTTAACATCGAGGTCTTGAGAGCCGATGAGGGTGAAGCGAGGTGAGTATGGAGCAGCGCCGGAATACAAGGGTGGGGGAAACGGGAGATCTCCGAGAAAACCCGCCGACCAGCGGCATCGTCCGGCACGATTCCCACTTGCGAAAATCCGGGAGCCATCTTTCTTGGAATCGAACCGGGTTCGCCTCGATGGGAGGCGAGTGGTCCAACCACTACACCACCGCTGTCCCTCCCATAAAAAAATGAAATTTTTTTCGCAATTTTCCAGTGTCTCCTATAATCAAGCGGAATGGACTGTATTTTTTCACTTTGTGCTGCCCAGGCGAGGGGCCAGTTTCGTCCCAGACCTCATGTCAAGAGGACTGCCTCTTCCTTGTTTTCTTGCAGGGGATGTTTTTCAGCGAGAATCAATCCTGCAGGGTGTGTGTTCCTGAATGTAAACCAACCGTAGAATTAACCGAAACGCAAGCGTGTAACAAATCGAACTCATGGACTCCGCCCTGCACCGGTGCGCGCGGGGTTGACGGGCTCCGACGGTCCCGTGTTGGATTCCCATGATAGAGGAATCGATATTCCAGCCGATGGCGCTGTGACTGGCAAGTTGGCCGCGCAAAGCGACTGGTGTTTCCATTACACACACGTCATCCACGCCTGTCCTGTGTCGGTGGATATGCTGAGAGGCTTGACAATCTCGCGCGGTCACTCGCCCGTAGACTAAACACCACAGCCTTCCGTGCACTCCAGCCGCGGCTGTTTGCCCACGGCTGCTGTCCCAAGGAGTAGCCAGTTTTACCACAGGCCACGTATCCGGGATTCCTCCCTCGTTCTGTCGCAGGTTTGTTGTAGGCTCCTGATTCGTCTGAGGCGTTTCAAACGAATATCAAACAGCACAAGTAGCTGAAGTGTACACGCCTTTCAAGTGTAGCCACGTTTGAGGCACGGCAATACGGGCGACAATAACACGCGCGCCCAGCGCACTGTCGCCCATACGCGCAGGGTGCTGAACTGGCAAGCAGCGCTTCCTTCGTCTCGCTTTCCTCTGCAAATTACATCTGTAACTACAGCGGGACTTAATTGCACAAGATGAAACCCCACGTATTAAACTACGACCCTACTGTTTAAATTTTCTCCTGCCTCTTGAGGAAACTGCGTAGGCAATCTCTAAAAATACAACTTTTCGCAATTTTCACAAATATTTCTTTATGAAAAAATTTAATTGTGATAAAAAACAAAACCGTGTGGTCTTAGATAAATAGTTTTATCTTTCATCAGAACAAATTGTTTTCCCAAGATATTTACTTTCTGAGATACGCGTGAATGCGCAAACAAGGAATGTACTGAGAACAAAAGCTCTCGCGATGCCCAGTGTCTCTACACACAGCCGGGACGCTGCGAATCTCGCGCGTTAGTTTGCGGCAGATTGGACTTCAAACACCTGTCGTTTGGTATAATTCTGAAATCTGCCCAACATCGTATTTGCCACCTCCCTAAGGACGCTGGGGAAACAACACACCAACAGCCGAATGCAGTGATGATCACGGCCTTGGCAGGGCAGTTGGCATCTGCTGGAGCATACAAGCGCGTGTGTAGTCTGACGTCTGGGCAGAGGTGATACAGCAACATGACCTCCCTGGACAGTGACATGTTGGAGCGCCGTTCTCCAAGCAGCACCTTGCAAGCTGTGTTTGTCACTGAGGAGAACGTCACTGGGAGAAATTTTTTTAGCTTGACAGCACCAAATTTCAAACAACGAGCCGATATTCTCGTATGACATACCTCTTGGTTAAGAGTGAGATATTTGGGCGACTCTCAGCAACGAGGTCTTGAGAGCCGATGAGGGTGAAATGAGATGCAGCACCGGAGTGCAAGGGCGAAGGAAACGGTAGATCCCCGAGAAAACCCGCCAACTAGCGGCATCGTCCGGCACGATTCCCACTTGCGAAAGCACGGGAGTGACCCGGCCGGGGATTGAACCCGGTTCACCTTGGTGGGAGGCTAGCAGTCTAACCGCTCAGCCTCTGACTAAGAGCATGCCAGCGCGGGTTTCCCTGAGACTCCCCTGCCGCACCACAACCCCTCCCCTCCTCTACCACGACCAGGGTTGCTCTCAACAGTCGTGTACCGTACTCTGGCGATCTAGCGAGTAGGAAACCTTTCGCAGAATGTAGTCAGGCGCAGAGCTCGTTCTCGGAACCTCGCTCAGCCAATCAGAGAACGGGCAAGCCCACCAAACGAACCCCAATGTCATTTCTTCTTGTGTTCACGTATCTACTCTATTGTCTATATAGGTAACTGAACTAGCTAAGAACGTTGCCTGTCTGTACACATAAGTGCAGGCGCGATAGACACAGAGTACTTCAAAATACAGAGGTGAAATTGTGGCGGGTGCTGCGAACTCCAGCCGCACACGCCAGGAAAATGGCGTCACCAGCCAGTGATATGGCAGGACGTCGTTCACCAACCAGCTCCTGGAGACTTAACTTGCCAGACGACAGCCCGACCAGCAGGAAGCAGGTCGTAATGCGCGATAGCCAATCAGACACAATGTTTGTTTCCACAGCTTCGCTCGAATAATGATCGACCTAGTTCGCTTATATCACAGGCTGTTTCACTTCTATGTGTTGTCTATTCGCGGTTTCTTCGCACTTTTCAAATCAAGCCTTCGGAAAATCTTCCCGTGTATAACGTGTTTGGTTGTTTCCTAGGTATGTCAAATATCACAAGCGTTTTATACTTGGCGTTAACATTCAAGTATATTTTAATTGTGTTTAATTAAACTTTTACTTATATTTTATCTACTAATTATCATTTTTAATTTATAATTAATGCTTGTAAAACAGTCATAACATAGGTGTTTTGGTAATGCCTAGTAAGAAACAGTTCTCAGGTAAAATGTATATAATTAAATTGAGTGCGGAATAATGCGGTGTGTTGCCCCTTTGGTGTAATTTTCTAGACTTGGTTAAGCTTTGTTTGCATTAAGCGGAGGACACGAGCAGGGCTTCAGAAAAGGTACAAGTATAGTCCATTCACGGGAACCTCCAACTTTTCTGATGCCGTGCTCAAGTTCTACTTCCAGGATATTCCTCCGCCCTCATGCAAACAAAGTTTATCCAAGTGTAGAAAATTACACCAAACGAACAGCGCACCACATTCGTGCGCGCTCAGTTTAACAATATTTTAACGCGAGAACTATCTCTTACTATACATTGCCAACACACCTATTGTATCCCTGTTTTAACACGCGTGAATTATAAATTAATATAAAAATGTATAGATAAAGTATAAGTGAAAGTTCAATTAAACTAAAATACAAGATACTTTCACGTTGACGCAAGTATAAAACGCGTATGACATCACATATTCAGGGAATAACCAAGCACTTCACTCCTGGGGTGATTTTTCAAAGGTTTGATTCTGAAAGTGTGGAGAAAACGCGAATAAACTGCAATCGTGATGGACTATAATGATCTACTCTGTGATATAGAGTTGCGTGGACCCACAGACTAAAGACGAGGTAGAGTGATCTCGCTGGCTGCGCACAACCAGTCTCAGTGTCCCAACATTGAACTGCTTTTCTGCCAACACGACTAGAAGAAACGGCGTGGATTGGATTTTAGGTTGGAACACTGCTTATAAAACAAGCGCTTTGAGATCTATGTATATATTTCCTCTAACTAATTTGGAATGCAGTTAGAGTGAATTCGAATTGGTGAAAGTATTTTGTTCATATGTAAGTGCTTTTATTTTGAAAATTAAGATATAAACAAACTCGTTCATCATAGGTTGACCATGTGGCTTTGACAGTTGTGTTCCTTTGAGGTAGGTAGGTNCGTCGCGGCGCCCTCGCCACGGCCACCCCTAGCAAGGGATCGGGGTGGTGTAGTGGGTAGACCACGCGCCTTCCACCCAGGCGAACCGGGTTCAATCTCCCGGCCGGGTCACTCCCGGATGCACGCGGGGATCGTGACGGACGGTGCCGCTGGTCGGCGGGTTTACTCGGGGATCTCCCATTTCCCCCGACCTTGCATTCCGGCGCTGCTCCATCCTCACCTCTCATGACCTCGATGATAAGAGCCGCCCATGTATCCACGCTCACTCACTCTTGTACACGTATACGCTCTGCGTGGTTGTACTGAGCACTTGTGAAAGCGCTGCTTAAGGTCCCCGCCTACCTGGCGAATGAACTGCGTTCCGGTGTGTCTCAAATACACGTTTCCCCGCGAAACTATTAAACGTACGTCGAATGTGCTTGTCTACGAAAACCACACACACTTCAGGCGAGGGCTGTTGCATGCTTTCAAGACGTCATGCACATCAGAGAAACGCCATTTCAGAGCCCAAAATGACTAAGAAAGGCATTTTCAAAGTGCTGCAGCTCGAAATATACGAGTCAGATACACACAAAAGTACTCAAGGTCCTGCATTGAACCTCGCCACAGACTTCCCACCAATAAAACAATATGGTCACCCCTGAAAGTGCCTTAGGTACGCGCAGTGCGACTGTAACACTGCACGCCAGTTCATAGTCTTGCGCGTAGTGGCGACGACGCACTTGGTGCGCGTGGCAGTGTCGCCCTTATCGCTCCCGTCATTCTCGGCCTCAAACGTGGATAAGAGCGCCAGAATCGAATAAGTCTTATAATCTACTTTATGTACATTAATTATTCTTCCAACGGATGCATAATTAACATTGCAATGTGCCTAATCACTTTACTCGTGCGTCAGTAAAGTGAAACTGCCAAAAAGTATATATTTTAAAATTTTGCAACCTAATTCTTCAACTTTCATGCTTTAAAAAAAACAGAAAACAAAAGTAACCATTTCAGTATTCAAAAATGTTCACTTAACACTTAGAAAGTAACGTTAAGACACGGAACTACTTTATCTTCGTCGTTGTCGAGTTTACCGGCTTCTTGCCAATCATCGTGGTTCAAAAACCACAGGTAGGGGCTCGCGACATTGTCTAGAGGTTCATTTCCGAAGTGCTCAGTTGACCGTAAGTCTATGCTACGACGTCGTAATCACATAGTAGACCCGTACACAGAGGCGTGGACGTGCCGATTCTCTGATTGGCTGCGCGAACATCTGGGAACGGGCCTCTCGACTGATCGCCTGTTTCTCGCGAAATTATTCGCACACAGGATTGACTTCAATATTCCACACCCACGCCTACAACTCTCTTGCCTGTCCTCGTGACATTTTCTTACCCTTTCATTCCGAAATTAAATTATAATTTCAGGTGTTGCAAATTGTACATTTTTTGATGCGTGCTGTACTTAATCTGACGAAGAACGTGTTTACTTATCACAACCAATAAGATGTAGGCTTTGTGCTCGGAGATCAGTGATATGGACCAGTCATAACGTAACACGGTAGCATGGTTTAGGAATCAATTAACNGAGCTTTACAGAGTACAGCACTGGTCCAATATAACCTTCCTAGGCAATATATTCACGATTGTCTACAATGAGCGTGAAAGGGTTAATACATTCTTTCTTTCTGAGTTAAGGCTGTAAGTGACCAAAGTAATACCTTACTGTGTTTGGTATATTCACTTTTGACTAGTTCGTTACGACATTACGGTGTTGACGTACAGTAATGCAACCTTTCCTCAATATTGAAGCTGATTTCAGACTGATTTTTTTTCTTTAACTAACTACTCTAAAAATAAGTGTTATATGAGCCCGCGGTAGGGACGGGAGTTAAGTGCGTCTCAGGGCTAAGCCCCATACGCCTACAAGGAAGGGAGTATCGTGCAAGGAGACATGCATCACGGCAAAGATGGATTGGGCCGCCATGGCCAGATTGTGGCCATGGCAGCCCAATCCCTAAGTGTACTTATAGCTAAACTATAATTAGAAGAGAAANTAAGTGTACTTATAGCTAAACTATAATTAGAAGAGAAAGGGAAAAACCGGCATAGTCACTGTAAAAACCCTTTCGACAGGAAATAATTAAAAAATGGTTTCTTTCATTATCATGGTTAACAGAAAATGCTACAGGAGACAGAGGATAGGAATCATGCTCTTTATTATGATAGGAAAAAGTGCTTGTAGAGANATGCTACAGGAGACAGAGGATAGGAATCATGCTCTTTATTATGATAGGAAAAAGTGCTTGTAGAGAGGGGGCGGGGGATTTCAGACTGTGGAAAGGGAGGGCGTTTCTTTCCTTAATCTATCGTCGCGTTTACTTGATTTTGTTTCGTATAAACAAGACTTCCGGCCTTCTTATGTTCGCGGTTCCATTTCCTGGTNTCGTCGCGTTTACTTGATTTTGTTTCGTATAAACAAGACTTCCGGCCTTCTTATGTTCGCGGTTCCATTTCCTGGAATTACTCGTGCATGTTGTGAGATAGCCCGCGCTTCCCAAACACACCGACTACAGCAGAGTGGGTATATTTGCGCCGCTCTCAACTTCGAGGTCTTCAGAGCCGATAAGTGTGAGGCCAGGGATGTGTTTTTAGCGATAAAAATATTTTTGATAGTTTTACAAACCTCCTTGCAGTAGTTACAAAATATTTTTTTTGCCCCAATAATTATACTTGCATATTTATCTAATGTCCACAATTTCGTTTATGCAGTGATATAATTCGATTTCTTGAAAAAGGATTACTGTGTAATAGTAATCCCTTCTGCTGAGAACAAAAAAGAAACATGTGTATTTTTTAAAGCACTCTGTCTTCTATTTAAATGTTTAACGGTGCAGTAAAGGAACTGTCCTTCTAGTTCCGCCGAACTCTTTTATCTTGCCGGCAGTTCCCCCGCCATATCGCCACGTCCCTGCAAGTGCGACTGTTTCATTTATTCCGTCCTTGTTTTCACCGTCTGATGTTTACAGCTGCACTTTTATCCACTTTACGACTCCCTCGTGTGTTGTATCTCACCGTTACACACTCTGTGTATTTTTCCTCAACTTCTTTCTCTATCTGTTCTGCATCTCTTCATGTTTTATTCTCTTAGCTCGTGAGATCTTTATCCTTCTGTAACTCACGTATTTTTTTATTTCCCTCTGGCTTCTTTGTAGTTTGCGTGTAATCCCGCGGAAACACTGCGTATGAAATATCGCCCTCGTACGTGTTGTAGTAACGCATCCGTGTTTTATACGTCGCTAATTCCATCTTATCGTATAAGCTTTGTCCTACGTGCAAAGTCCCTTCTACTAACTAAATATTCTAATATTGTCTCGCCAGCAGAGCAGAGCAATGCTGCGTTTAACCCGTTCAGACCCGGTGCACACAATCATGTACATTACGCAGGTGTAAGTAATTTTTTGGTCTGTACTGTACACTGCGAAGTTCAATGACAAATGATCTTGCCTGTGGGTAAATGATTCGCAAACCGTCTTACTGGTCTAGGTCATAACTAGACACCCGGGAATTTCACGGATTCATCTGAGGACAAGTCAAACTGCATTCACGTGTACGTACGTGTTTGTGCTTCCATTGGACCACAGTTTGTTAGACACGCCTCGAACGACAACCAACCAATAACGAACCTGCAAGGAAAATAAGAGCCGAATCCCGTGCTACCTGGTCTACGGTTGAACTCGAGCAGCAGCCAATGAACAACTAACTGATGCTGAAATGCACAAAGGATTGTGGAGTACAGCTTGTTGCCGAATGTGTCCGCGAAATTTCCGTGTCTCCAGTCATAATTGGTTCATATTACTGTAGCCGAAAATATAGCTCACAGCTCACTGGCTGTAATAACGAAACAAGTGTTGTGTCATCTTAAGTACAGCACGTATCATATATAT
Source organism: Clitarchus hookeri (assembly GCA_002778355.1). NCBI lineage: Eukaryota > Metazoa > Arthropoda > Insecta > Phasmatodea > Phasmatidae > Clitarchus > Clitarchus hookeri. The sequence continues at coordinate 162,538 of NQII01001358.1, forward strand.
TTTTTTTTGCAACGCCTGAAACCGTAAATTAAAGTGGGCGTGAAAGGGTTCAAAATCTTTGTCATAATTTTCTGTTTGTTAGTTGGATAACCAACTGCAAGACAAACAGCGGAAGGAATGAAGTGGTTCCACCGCACGCTACGCTATGCACGCATTCCTCCGCAAGTTGCGTTCCACGCACGAATGCAGCTGAAACCTTGGTTTGTACGCCGCAGGACTGCGGTGTGTCGCCAAGTGCAATCTCGCGTGCATTCGCGCCGCAAGCCGTAAAGGCGAACGCGAACACGGCGTGCTCGCAAAGTTCAGCCTTATCGCACGTTCGCTTCGCGGAACCCGATAACAGCCTGCAGGGACGTGCCTCAGCTAAACGTTGCGAGGCGGCACCGAGCCGTGTTCGAATTCCTCCACAAGCACACACAGGTTCACACAGGCGACATCGCCGTGGGACTGGCTGAGTACCGGANAAGCACACACAGGTTCACACAGGCGACATCGCCGTGGGACTGGCTGAGTACCGGATGTGCGTCGGATCTTCGCTAACGAAACCCTCCTTCTTAGTGTTTATTGTTTACAACAACCAACCATTTAGCAGGAAAATATTCATTCTTAAAACTGATTCACAAATTCACCACATCGCATCAGTGCGAATGGTAACCCCCCCACTACAACCACGATAGCGTCTTGCATTTCCTCTGAATCTCTCAACTGTGTATCTCAGCGACGCTAGACATGCCTTTATTTGCAGCCTCGTGTGTTGTATCATTTCCGTACTATGTATATGTACGTACTATGTATATGTACTATGCATATGTACGTACTATGTATATGTACTATGTATATGTNCCGATAACAGCCTGCAGGGACGTGCCTCAGCTAAACGTTGCGAGGCGGCACCGAGCCGTGTTCGAATTCCTCCACGAGCACACACAGGTTCACACAGGCGACATCGCCGTGGGACTGGCTGAGTACCGGATGTGCGTCGGATCTTCGCGAACGAAACCCTCCTTCTTTGTGTTTATTGTTTGCAGCAACCAACCATTTAGCAGGAAAATATTCATTCTTAAAACTGATTCACAAATTCACCACATCGCATCGGTACGAATGGTAACCCCCCACTACAACCACGATAGCGTCCTGTATTTCCTCTGAATCTCTCAACTGTGTATCTCAGCGACGCTAGACATGCCTTTATTTGCAGCCTCGTGTGTTGTATCATTTCCGTACTATGTATATGTACTATGCATATGTACGTACTATGTATATGTACATACTATGTATATGTGCGTACTATGCATATGTACATACTATGTATATGTACTATGTATATGTACGTACTATGGATATGTACGTACTAGGTATATGTAGGGATAGGAAAATTTCACGTTTTAAACTGAATAGACTCCACTGTCTTATGTTTTATCGAGCCTCGGTTAATTGACTGCTGCTCCTGTGTGTGGTCAGTTTTACTTCGAACCAGGTCACACGCAATTCGGGGCTTGTTTCCTTGAAGCTCTGTTATTGGCTCAAAGTTCGCCTGGGCGTATCCGATCAACTGTGATCCAATTCCAGACATAAAAGAAATGCACATGTAACATGAGGTGTAGCTGGTCCGAAAATGAGTTTTACGAAATTTTCAAGTCGCCGTGTATTTGTTTAAAACTTCCATTCCAGCTGAGGAAGTTTATACTAGCAATTCTTATACGGTATGATTGTTGTGATGTTTTCCGGTTCGATAATCTCATCAGAATCTATTGAGTACTTTTCTGGACTACAGTAGTGTGTGGGGCCGTGGTGGCTGAGAGGCTAGACTGCTCGCCTTCCACCAAGGCGAACCCGGGTTCAATCTCTGGCTGGCTCACTCCAAATTTTCGCATGTGGGAATCTTGCCGACCGATGTCGCTGGTCAGCGGGTTTTCTCTGGATCTCCCATTTCCCCCACCCTTTCATTCAGGCGCTGCTCCATACTCACCTCAATCACCCTCATCGGCTCTCAAGACCTCGCTGTTAAGAGCCGCCCAAATCTCTTCACTCACATTCACACTTTTTGAATCAATCCTTTGGAAAATCATCCCCTACGTGATGTGCTTCGCTGTTCCTAAACATGTCATGTATCACAAGCTTTTTACACTCGTGTTGACATAGAAATAGTTTACTTTTATTAGATTGAACTTTAACTTGTACATTAAATGTAATAATTAATGTGAATAAAACCAGATATATAATAAGTGTGTTGGTAATGGCTAGAGACCTGAAAAATTCGCGTGTTCAATGGCCTACAGGCTAGACGGCACAGTCGTATGGACAAATATGCAGATATCACCTGCACATTGGTTGTCTGCTGTGACAGGGGAAGGCAACGATTGGGCCAGCGTTCTCCAGGAGGCGTCAAACACCGCGTGGACCAATGGTTGAAATTATATGAACGCACGTGTCTTGCATTCTAGCTTGTCCCGAAATGAACCCGCGAATTTTTCAGGTCTCTAGTTAATGGCAAGTAAGAAATAGTTCTCATGCAAAATACCATTGCAGTGAGTGCGCACGAATGTGGAGCGTTATCGCCGTGGTGTAATCTTCTAGACTCGGTATCTTTGTTTTCCTGAGGCGGAGGAATATCCTGGAAGTAGAACTTTAGCATTGCTTCAGAAAAGTGGGGAGTAACCGTGAGTGGACCACAGAGACCAATACAAACAGTAGACAAATATACAGAGGCGAAAATGCTAGGCGGTTCCTTTTATGTGAGCGTACTCATTATCTGATTGGCTGTGTGAGGCTCTGGGGACGCGTGTTGTGTCTGATTGGCGTGTTTCGATAAATACACTATTTTCTGGCTGACAAGTAGGCCGTAAACTCAATAAGCCACTAGGTTTGATAGCACGAGATTTACTATAAGTCAAAATCACTCTACAAGTTGTCCGTATTTACGGTATGAATCGCACCGTAATGACCTCACTCTCCTACGAGTTATGCAGCCCAAGGGTCTACTTCTTGTAAGCTCGCTGACTGAGAGTCGGTAACTGCATCTATCCACTGCGTCCCCGTCTGCGGCACTGCACTCGCCACTGGCGGGACTTGTAGAAGACGGTTCTCGTACGAGGGCCGTCGCTGATGCCGCCCTCACCGGCTGCTGGCTCCGGCAGCCGGAAGACGCAGGGGGGCCCCGCCCTCATCTTACATTCGCGCTGCTGGGGCCGTGTTCCCCTCGGCGGCTCTGTTTGTTTTCACGTTGCCCCGCGCCTCCCCTCCTGCGTCTACACTACCCGCGGACTCCGCACTGGAATGCCGTCACAATGTGCCGTAGCTCTGAAGTCGGAACAATTTAAAACTGCTGGAAAACCGAGAATTGGACTGCACATCTGTTGGAACTTGAACCAGTAAAAAGTTCACTGATCATTTTATTTTATGGTGTTCACTGGTTAAACAGTGACTTTTACTGATTACTCGTGAACTGCACAGGCCTGGCAGTAGAACCTCAGTGCATCCCACTTATTCGCCAGCAGATAGCAGCACACTGACCGTAAGTAATTCTACTGATTTAACCCATTCAGACCCAGTGTGCACAGATGTGNGCCAGCAGATAGCAGCACACTGACCGTAAGTAATTCTACTGATTTAACCCATTCAGACCCAGTGTGCACAGATGTGTACATCACGCACGCGTATGCAACTTTGTATCTGTACTGTACACTGCGAAGCTCGAGATATCGTTCGGCGGAATAAAACAGCTCTACTATGTAATACGTTCCTGGGTGTGATGTTACATACACTAGCCATTGGTTCCCTTGAAGCTTACCACGCCCTCTAGCAGAATGGGCCAATAACTGACATTCACCCCGTACAGCTGTTGAGCGCTGAGTGGGCAAGATAAGTGTGGGCGTGTGAAACATCCGATGAAATGTTCATCAACTTCACATCAGGCCTTTTGCAAGTGATAATTCGAGTGCGTAGTTTCGCTCAGAATTGTAAGAGTTAATACTGAAGCTCTCCTATTCGTGTGCACCAAGTACAGATCACGTGCTAATTACGCGAGCGGTACTCTACAGTATTTGGTAAACTATGCTCAGTTCAGGAGCACAGTACCGGCACAGAGAACGTGACAACACAGAGGCCAAATGGCGTCGCCACCCGGCAGCACGTAGGAACGCCGTTAGCCAATCAGCGCTTGGTAACCCACTCGCCAACCGGCAGCCCAGCCAATAGGGAACTTCTCGCAGCATGCAGTAGCCAATCAGACGCAAGGTTCGTCCCTGGATCCTCGCGCGGCCAATCAGAGAATGGGTATCGAAGTAACCGCCACGTCGTTTCGTTTCTGTGCACTTACTTACTCTGTGCTACGATGTTAGCCCGTCCAGTCGCAGTGTTTATGATGGTAGAGATGCCGCGCGTTACTCATGCCCGTTGCTGTACACGCTAAGGAATCGGTACCCAGTTCTTCGAGAGTTTTCCACGTGTATAATGTGATCTGTGAAAGTTTCAGCATTTCTCGTATTTGAATGATTAGTAATTAGGGGTAGTGATATTTCGCTAAAATATTTCAGGACAAGTTAATATTTTAAAACACCGTAGGTTAGTTTACCTGTCTTGATTGGCTGACTTACTATTTGACACTTGTTAACTGTCTAAACACGAATCACGTAGGAGCAGTGCCGATGTCGCCGGGTTCTGAGTGGCCCGGTCAAATGTGAAAACGCCTTCTCAAGCAGACGGCGACCAATGGCAGTAGACAAACTGCTGCTGGCTGCTCATAGTATCGAAGTCTACCGTGCACTCGTATTTTTTTTTCTCGCAAGAAATCACTGGCTCTAGTAATGTTTGTTTCGCCGAACACGCAGCATGTTGGCCGCTGGCTGCCAGAAGTATGGTCTGAACAAGTACAGTGCGCACGAAAGCATCACAAGATTGCAACATTCCAACTCGTAAGGTAATGCGTGACAGAACGTATCAGTCATTCTCAAAACTACCTTTGTTGTTTTCATTTTTGACGTTATCACGTAAATTATCGTTGATTGCTAACTAGTCGGTACTCATCACCGCCGTCTCTATTAATTTAAACGGGGAAGTTAGGCAAAAATAATTCAGCTACGTGGAATTAATATATTTCCATTAGCATCGAACGCTTATCGACGAACGTATGTGAGTACTCGTTTAAGTATTCAGCGCCAGTTACCAGTGACGAGCATTTAGTTAATGGAAAATAAATATGAACATCAGAAAGTAATTTATCGCGTCAGAATCACATTCACAATTCGTTTACCCTCGCTTGCACGCTATACTTTTTATATGAAATGCATAAAACATTCTGTGTTTGTTTGCTACATTTGTTAGTTGAAAAAAAANTTGCACGCTATACTTTTTATATGAAATGCATAAAACATTCTGTGTTTGTTTGCTACATTTGTTAGTTGAAAAAAAACCGCTATACGTACTCATTTATTGTNTTGCACGCTATACTTTTTATATGAAATGCATAAAACATTCTGTGTTTGTTTGCTACATTTGTTAGTTGAAAAAAAAAACCGCTATACGTACTCATTTATTATTATAAATTATGAACATGGAGAATCATGTTCAACAAGTGAATTGCACATCGGCTCATTCCACCACCACCCCCCACCTATCCTCCCCAACCTCCCTACCAAAAACAGGGTGTTTTCGCGCTTGCGAGCGTGTATTTCAAACTATTGCACCAATGTAACCACGGAAACACCGTGGAAGCATTGGTTGGGGGTTGCTGGTTCTAATCCTTCCATGGACGTGGGTCGATTCTTGTGCGCCCATGATGTCGCTTTCAATATAAAACTTAGTGCAAGTGCATATTCGTAAATTGACGTGTGTATATCTGCCCACTGTTTTTCACCGTATATAATATACAACTAACTTNCGCTTTCAATATAAAACTTAGTGCAAGTGCATATTCGTAAATTGACGTGTGTATATCTGCCCACTGTTTTTCACCGCATATAATATACAACTAACGTTCTCTGTCGTGTGTTTCTCTGTACCGGTCAAGTCAGGTGCCCGCTTCTGCTAACTACTAGCAAAATTACGAGAGTGGTAATTGAATAATAAGTAGGGATAGGAAAATTACAAGAGTTCAATGTCCTTTGTATACTGGCGCGTCAGATGCTTATTCATTGGCTGCTGCCCCAGAGAGTGGCCAGTTGCCACATACCTGGCAGTATGGGATTCGCCAGGTGTTTCCTTGCAAGTCTGCTATTGGCTCAGAGTCGTCCAGGGCGTGTCTGATAAACTGTGATCCAATTGCAAAGGTGACTTCACTGTATGTGTGTTTGGCGTCTATCTTGTCCCGAAATTAAGTAGCGAAATTTTCTTATCTCTAATAATAAGATACGATTTAGTGTATCAAGTAGCTTGTGGAGTGCCAAGAATTTAATCACGCTTATATAATGCTTCCGTCGTGATGTTTAGGTCATATATAGTTACATAGTTATATGTAGTATGTCAGTGGTATATATACACTGATATTTGTACATGTGCATTTGTTGACTCTACTGGACGGAGCACGACAACTGTTTTAATTTGTGTGCATTATTTATTTTAATAAATAGTACTGAATTTCGAAGTAGAAAGTAAACCACTAAGTGGTTTTCGGTCTAAGTTAAATGACACTTCTAATCGTTGCAGGGTTTTAGGCTTATCTTGTGTGTACTTTCATCACATCGTATTATTTATATACAACCGAATTGCCACTCATTTTTATTTTTATCTTTTAAAGTAAATTATAAAATCCGAGTTTGGTGCGGTTTAAAATTCACATTTACTTCAGTATTTATTATTTGTTATCAGGTTGGCAGCTTCCCTTGTTTGCACACGCCACGCCTAAAATGAAGAATGTATAATAATGAGCTCTCTGTCTAGTATGAAGTCCTAGCTGGAAGGTTACAGTAAAATAACAATTATTACGAGTACACCGTGTTATGAGTAAGTCATAACTAGAAATGTAAATTTTTTTTTTTCGCAAAACGTCTTCTTGGAAAATAGATTTTCCACAACGCTACAACTTTCTCCGACTTCTACTACTGGCAGATATTGTTGTTTTCACACTACGCAGTGTCTCCGAGACGAAATGGCATCGCGGTTCCTTTCGTGCGGGCGTACTCACTCTCTGATTGGCTGCGCGAGGCTCTGGGAACGGGTCTCGCGTCTAATTGGCTACTGGGTAGTTCCCTATTGGCTGGACTACCGTCTGGCGAGGAGTTTACCAGGCGCTGATTGGCGAACAACGTTGCGACAAGTGGCCGACCAGGGACGCCATTTTGCTGGCGCGTGCCACTGGAGTTGGCGGGACGAGTGGCTGTTTCACCCACTCAGGCAGACCCAGAGTAAATTATTGTCTGCATAACTCGCAGAAGTAATATTTGTGGCCAGCGCGGGGCTCGACGCCCAGTTATCTCCCCTGTAGGCAACTTATATGCAAACCTTGGTACTATTATAGGCTAATGAATGGTGCATATAGCTATAGCCGAAAATAAAGTCTACAGCTTATTGGTAGACACCTGAAAAATTCGCGTTTTCATTTCGGGCCAAGCTATAATTCAAAACCCCGTACGTTGGTATTGCTAATGCTATTGGTCTACCCGTTAAATTACACCTCCTGGTCAACTCTGAGCCTATAATAAATACACAGCAAAATGCAGACCAAATCACCGTCTTCCGCTAATGCAACAAGCAACCAATGAACAGTGATATCTGCATGATTTTGCATACGAAAATAGGGTATGGCCCGCAGGTCATCGAACTCGCGAATTTTTCAGGTCTCTACTTATTGGCTGTGATAGCGAAGCAAGTACTGGGACTACTTTCAATTGGCCCACCTACCTGTAGCTGTTTCTCGCGTTCGAGCCCGAGAAGCGCGGGAGCGATAAGGGCGACTCTCCCACTCTCTTAAAGTACGCCATCGCCACTAAGCGCCAGGCTCTGAACTGGCGCGCAGCGTTCTCGTCGCACTGCGTGTACCTATGGGACTTTCAGCGGTGACCCCGTTATTATATTAGCGAAGAGTGTGTAGGAAGGTTCAGTGCAGTGCACTTGAGTAGTTATTCACGTATCTGACACGTACATTTTAAGACACGGCGTCTTGAAATAGCACTTTTCGACTATGTCGGAGTATTCTGAGACGATGTTTCTAATGTGCGTGACTAACGTATTGCAAGTACTCACCAACCCTCGTCTGAAGTGTGCGTTCTCTTCGTCGACCAGCACATTAGACGCACGTCTAATAGTTTGGTGGGGAAACGCTGTCCAAGCACCAGGCCGGCGAGAGACGGTTAGCGCGGATTTCCTTATTTACAACAGCTGAAAGCTTAAGTTAACGAGGACGCGGCACCAGTGCCCTAAGTGGCTCCGAAACTCAGCGGCACTCGTTACGAGAAGCCAGATGTCGCGAATGGCCCCATTTAACCGGGATCGCACCCAGTTACGGTCTTCTCCGCGCCCCGAATTACGGTCGACTGTCGATGGCTCGTCTGGGAGAGGGAGAGGCCATTCTTAATACGAACAGCGCGCGATTTTCGCTCTAACGTCGAACGGAATGTCTTCATTACCGCTAGCCGCACGACGAAAAGTTTGCACGACCCGCTGTCGTCATCATCTTCCGTCTTCCGTTCTGATTCCCGGCGTTGGAAGTTTGAGAGAAATTAGCAAATCGCCCCCCATCCCCCCTTTCGTCGCGGGTCCTTCATCAAAGAACCACAAAATTCTTCGTACTCATCTCGTGCGTGTGTCACACTGATGGGATAGTCTCGGTGGGTGATTCCACGAACCCAGCCCTCGCCGGCGCGGTGAACAAGCTGCGAATGTAAATGTAGGTCAGGACACTAGAGTACTCCTCCGCGGGGAAGTGGGAGTCTGACGAGATTGTCGCCTTTATGTGCCACCTTCACGACGGGAAATCGTGTCTTCTTGACGTGAATATTTCTTTAAAACCNCGGCGCGGTGAACAAGCTGCGAATGTAAATGTAGGTCAGGACACTAGAGTCTCCTCCGCGGGGAAGTGGGAGTCTGACGAGATTGTCGCCTTTATGTGCCACCTTCACGACGGGAAATCGTGTCTTCTTGACGTGAATATTTCTTTAAAATCAGAGTGACACACGTGGTATCAGGACGTGAACGACGATGTGACGTCTGCAGGGTGATCCACTCTGACATTTCAACTTCGTGACTTATGACTAGGAGTAGAGACCTGACAAATTCGCGGATTCATTTCGGGGCAAGCTAGATTGCAAGACACTTGTAAACACACGTGTCTTACATGCAACCATTGGTCCACACGATGTTTGACTCCTCCTGGAAAACGCCGGCCCAATCGTTGCCGTCCACTGTCACAGCAGACAACCAAAGTGAGCACTTTTGAGGGCCTAGTTACTTTTTCCTTATAGTCAATTTTTATCCTTTAATCACCTTTTTAAACTCCACAGCATTCTGGAGTTAACGTCTAAGGCTAAAATGAAATATGTTTATTTATAATTATTCCAAATTCGAGAGCTTTCAAAAGTGCTCACTTTACCGTGAATAGCCTATACTCATTTATTCGCGAAAAATCACTATCTCTACTTATAAAAGATAGAAATAAACGTGGTCTCGTTCGACCGGGTATACGTTTACGGCTGAGCATGACCTTGAGTTGGAGCCGCGCATGAGCGAAGCTCTGGTGGGGACCCGCGGCGACTCACGGCCAGTAGAAGTAGGCCTATATATCGCGACTCCGATGTACTAGCTCACTGGTTTCGATGCCAAATGAAAGAGCGCTCATGTATCTGTCTATTTAAGCCGCAAAGGCCGAGTATCAATTTCGTTACTTTCATTTCATTCCCATACACCAAAGAAAATATTACCCCTTACGCAGAAGTATCCACGTGAAATTCACGGCCGAGTTCCAGACATAGCCACGCCCCAGGTTTTCAAGCCACGCTATCTCTGTCCCTTTCCAGCCATAACATTTTACAGAGAAGTAGAATGATTATGGGAAGTTTGGCACACCTGCGTCTGGTATCGGAGCCGAAGCCGGCCACCACCATCCTGGAATTTCTCTTTTACCCTAAAAATTTCCCTTTTTATCTTTAAAATCGACTAAATTTCCCTCAAGATTACCCTTTTCCCCTTAAAATTTCCTCCTCCCCCCCTCAAAATTTTTGAGCACTGATTATTCTCATTTGCAAAAACGAGCCGCAGAAAGTCACTTTTCGACCCATCGGAAGGGTATGGGAGGCTCGCTTCTCGAGGGCGGGGCATTGGCGGTCATATTGGTTCTATACGATAGGGTATGTCAAATAGATACATGGGATCCGGGATCGGAGCAGGAACCAACCGTCAGCCATCTTGGTTCTGACAGCCATTTTAACCGCCATGTTGGATGTAGGTGACCTTGTCCTTTCCTCTTGACCCTAGTGATCTTTTGACCTTAAACCCAAAAATTTCACAAAAAAATCCCAAAAAATCCTAAAAATTCTAAAAAAGAAATCAAAATAATATCTAAATATTTGTAAAAAATTAAAAGGTTTATTTTAAAAAAATATTAAATTAACATGTTTAATGTTTTGGCTTAGATACGAGGGACAGGAACTGACCAGGCACCATGTTATGTCCTCACCCAACCGCCATGTTGGACCCAGGTAATCTTGACCCATGACATTGACCCTATAACCTTGACCTTGGGATGACCTAGAAACCAAAAACTCGAGATAAATGGTAAAAATTTAATATAATCATAAACTTCAGCGATCATATTAAATTACTGACTACTACCACCGTCTTGGATCCAAGTGACCTTGACCTTTAGCCTTAAACCGTTGACCTTTGACCTTCAGCCAAAAAATTAATAAAAAATATTATTAGAATTTTTTTTAACTTACATTTTTGGAACTCTCCCACAGCACCACGTACTGCAGACGAGTGACACTCCTCCAATCAATCACATTGTATTAACATTCCCCTCCCCTTTTCAGTGTTTCTCATTGGTCAATTACTCGGCAGGCCTCCACCTCCCTCCTCTTTGCTCATTCTGTCGAATGCACTCCACCTGCCATATTAATTTTTTTGTTGATCATTTGTTTACATTTTCAACACCTAGGTGGCACTGATGACTCCAACTAACATGCTAGATCTGGATGACCTTCAACTTTACCTCGCATATATATCATTAACCCCGTGCCCATTACCTTGGATAGCCTTGATCCCAAGAAATAAATTCTAAAAACTTTAAAAATAATCCAAAAAATAAAAAATAAATTAATTAAGACATGTTTTTTCCTCGATCTTTCGATCAATTTTGCAATATTTCCATCAATCACCACCGCAACCAGCACCGCAATTAGTAATCCACGCCAATCCACACACCAATACACTCCAATCCACACAACAATCAACGCATGAATCCGCACACCAATCCACGCATGACTCTACACACCAATCCATACCAATCCACACCAATTCACACCAATCCACATCAATCCTTCGCAATCCGCTCCACAATCGCTCTACATGCTCCACAATCCGCTCCAAAATCCGCTCCAAAATCACACCACATGCTCTAAAATCCCCTCCACAATCCGATCTGCTATCCGTTCCACAATACGCTCCGCAATCCGTTCCACAATACGCTCCGCAATCGCTCCACAATCTCTACACATGCTCTGCAATCCACTCCGCAATCCTCCTCCGCAATCCACTGCGACCCATGCCAATCCTTCGATCAATCCCATTCCTTCGATCAGTCCCATTTCTTTGATCAATCCCAATTCTTCGATCAATCCCAATTCTTCGATCAATCCCAATCCTTTGATAGATCCTTCGATCAATCCTTCGGTTTTCCCCCACCCATATGTATTGAAATTACATTCGTTCACAAACTGTCTCCAAATTTGTACATGTCGACCGAATTCATGTTTTGTTTGCAGTCAACTATCCATGCAAATTTATACTAAAGTCTTTTTTATTATTCTATATGTATATCTTTCCGTTAATAGTCGAGTGCTCATAGCACCATTTTAAAGTAGTGAGAGGAAAAAGGACACGACACACAAACGTAAAGGAGAACCAATTATTTTATAATAATTTATTATTATTTTGTAATTACAATTTCAGAAGAAAACAGTACATCACATCGTGATATATATCCCCGATCCTTCAGTTTACTAATGATTGAAGATATCTCGTTAATATGCATGCGATCCCCGCGTTTTTGAAGGTCAATCAAATATCTGAGTCTATCAACAAATTCATTCGGGTCTTCGGGAAATAGGTAGCCAGTATTCTCGGCGCCTTCTGCCTTCTTCATGTCGCTTGTTGCAGCAAATGTGTTGGAGGGGTGTGTCAGTGCATCGAGAAAATCGCCATCGTCGTCTTCAGCATTGTCGCTGTCTTCATGTTCATTTTCATCAATACCCTCTTCATTGTTATCTTCGCCTCCTGTTTTGTATTCTATATTAAATTTGCTTCTCTTTGTAGCAGGAGTTGTATTCTCACCAGTATTTAGAGCCGACGACCGTTTACTTTGAAGTTCGTTGACTTCGCGTAAATGTCTCCACACAAACCGACTCTGCTGCACTCGTTCCGTCTTTAGCATTAACTGTCTCATCATAATCGCATGTCGAATCGGTACACTTCGATGGAGCAAGAGGTATTGCCAGCAACACTTGCTGACTCCCAGTAGACGAATCCTTGCAGATCTCGGTATGTTCTTTCAATGTAACGCCTTGCACAAACTGCTTGGAACCAATGTCGTAATGCTTCATCGCACGAAAAGGACTCTTCGTAGAGGCCGTTCTCTCATGCCGACGAGCATTTTGACCATAGATAAAAAACTCGATCGCAGGATCGGCACTGGCGACAACCAGTTAGCGATGAAGCAGGTCACGGCTCCATGATCGCCGAGGTCAAAGGCAGGCCTTCGTATTTTCCATTCATCACCGTGGTATGACGAGAGAGAAGCTACCAAATCGATTTCCCCTCACGGCGTCAGAATGTCAACTGTCATTTTTTTAAATATGTTTATATATTCGGTTATTTTTACAGTAAAGAGCCTAACTTGTGCCCACAAAAGAACTTCCACCATAAAATTTATATGTAAAAAATGTGGGAGCACTCTGAGAAAACCCACATACTCTTTCACCCCAGAATAAAACACGCAAATATTTATTTATACATAAATGTAGAAGAATATAAAATTATTTTTAATTTATTTTTTAGATACTTAGGTATATAAATATAAATATATAAATATAAATATTTTTTTAATCCATTTTATAAATAATTATGTATATGTAAATATGGGAATATAAAAAAATAAATTTTTATATTTAAATATATATATGCCTACAAACATATTTAATATATTTTGTTACATAAGTATATGCGTGTTTTCTTCTGCCCATGTGGGATCGACATTATTTTTAAATAATTACGCAATATTTGATTGCTGTTAGAGATGGTAAACTAATCAAGTAAGAAAAATAAGTTTTATTTCGAAATAACTGTTAAGATGTCTGATATGCCTAGACTAGCTTGGTTTTAAGTATTGACTCTGAAAATTTTGTCACGGAGGAAAATACGTAAATCCAAGATGGCAAGGATACTTCCTTCTTAAGTAGATGTGTCGCAAGCTTAAGTCCGTAAACTGGAAATTAGTGAGATTCTAACTAGTTCACGAAGAAAGGAAATTGAATCTTTGCTTTTAAAACGTCTACCTTTAATGCTTTGAGGACTATGTCAGTATGAAGTTGGATCTATTACCATCTGAAATATTTTTCGTCCTCGAATATTAATTCACACCGATATTGTTGCATTGCCTCGCTAGTGTTTTTATCAAGTACTATGAAAACCATCAGATTACGTCAACCTTAATTTTTATAAGTGGAAAAATAGGGGTCGTACATTTTGCCAGTAAACATGATGGAATGGAAACCGTGTTCAAACCACATGCTTACCAGTAAGTGTTAAGTTATACTGACACATAAACTCTTTCAGTACTTAGTGGATAGACTATCAGAACACTTTTTAAAATCTCAAATTTCTATGCAAAGTATGTGTACTAATACTGAAAGAATAATCTAATTTATCCCGTGTAAAATTTAGCTCCAAAGGAGAAGCTCAAGTAACCCTCCCCTCCCCCTCCCTCCATATCCGCCACTGAGCGAAATCAAAATCTCTCTCAGCTATATCTGCCCTAATTCTAGATCGTGTTTGAGAGGGAATGGAGAAAGAAGTGTCGGAAGTGAGTGAGAGAGGAGATTTCGGCTGCTATTAACGAGGTCTTGAGAGTCGATGAGGGTGATCGCGGTGAGTATGGAGAAGTGACGGAATTTAAGGAGGGGGCGGGAGATCCCCGAGAAAACCCGCCGTCCAGCGGCATCGTCCGGCAAGAATCCCACGTGCGAAAATCCAGCAGCCTCCCCGCCGGTAATCGAACCTGGGTTCGCTTCGGAAGAGGCGAGCAGTCTACTAACGACTGCAGGTGACGTGGCGGCCAAGCGGTTAGTCCGCTCGCCTCCTAACAAAGCGAACCGGGTTCAATCTCCGGCCGGGTCGCTCCCGGACTTTCGCATTTGGGGATCGTGCCGGACGATGCCGCTGGTCGGCGAGTTCTCCAGTTTTCCCCGTCTTTTCATTCCGGCGCTCCTCCATATTGACCACAATCACCCTCGTCGGCTCTCAACGCTTCGTTGTTCAGAGCCGCCCAAATCTCTTCACTCACCGTGGCTCCTCGAGAAGGGAAAGGAATGTAGAAGGGCAGACGGGAAGTGGCGTGGTACAGTTGGTAGAACTGCAGTCCGCAGAGGAGAGAAGTGGAGGTCTGGAGTGTTGCGGAAGAGACAGGAAGTGGGGCGGGCGGGCGTGCAGAGGACGCTCGCTGACAGACGTCGGGGGCCGCGACATGGCAACGCCGCGGTGCCTCGCTAGCACACATGCGCGCCAGTGGGGGGTCTGCCCCCGGGACGTGTCCTGGCTGCCGCTGGCGTCACAGCCGGCGGTTAACGAGCCGTGGTAGCGGCCTCGCCGGGCCAAGACGCTCGCACGCCCCTGCTGTATCTGCCCAAGCCTCGCCGCGCCGAACACTCGCCGCCTATCTGCTCGCGAGTACAGGATGTTCCCGGGACTGTACGTGCGTGGCACTCACAAAGACGACTCGCTCAAGTAACGAGCATTGCAAAAAGAGGCCACTTGCAATAAAATTACACGAACAAAGAGGACGCATCATTTTCAAATGGAAATATACAAAATAAGTTTACTATGTTGCAGGTCGGTGAAAAAAATATGTTAGGTGTAAATCGTTTCCTAAATTCAGTTAAGTAATAAAATGTATTTTTTTCAATCAGATGAAGTGATAATCATGTTCAATCTGAATATGAAAGTCAATCTCTTTTAGTTTTTAGGCCCCTGCAGAATATTTTACAAGCAAATAATATAGAAGCATTTACACAAAACACGGTTGTACATAAGCGCACCGGACACGATTTTGTTAATTGACAGTTAATCACTCTCGCACATATCATGTCCAGATACATCTCGATTGTATTCCTTTGAACAATTTATATGTTCTAACAGGTTTCTATTTCCTAGCAAATAATATGAAATTTGTCAGGAAAAAATATGTGAGTTTTGGAAAAGATAAAAGAATCACGTAATATTCTCCAAAAAGTTTGCACTTTTGCGGTACGTTCGTTCGCACCATTACTAAATGTTTAACCACATAAAAAAACACACAGAAATTTAAAACTTCGCTGTCTTTCACTTTTATTGGAAAAGAGGACATTTTGATTTTTTTTTTTTTGTACAGCCCGGCCGGACAGTTTACGAAGGCCTCAAAAAGAGGACATGTCCGGGTAAAAGAGGACGTCTGGTAACCCTAGGCTGGACTCAAGAGTCCTTCGCATCCTCTGTCGTCCGTCCGGCGGTCACGCGATCTTAAACCAATCGCAGGGCAGCTTTCTTTTCTATCCGTACTCCCGTTAATATTTACCAAAGTTGTAACTTTCGACGGAAGGATGTGCCACCGCCTTCTGACGACGTTCCTTATGCGTGAAAACACACTTTGAGGTGAATTGCAAGGCGGTGGATGTGTTTATTTATCTTCGGTGTTCATTTCAAGAGTTTCAAATGTAAAAAAAAAAAAAAATCCAGCACAGATTTTTATCACGCAAAAGAATTATTTTCCCAAAATATTTTTTTCTTGCAAATGTATCTCCAACTACAGAAAGATCTCATTGTGAAGTTGTCACGCTGAAATTTTGCCGTAAAGAAGGACTGGCTGACTGACGACGGGTTATTGTGAATCGCCTACAACTGACGGACGGAAATTACTGACGGAGGGTTGCCAGCCCGAACTATTGTAAGTCCATCTAAAAGGAACGCTTTTGAAAGACCTGCTTACGATACTTCTCGGCTTACATCGTATACTTCCGCCATATGTAAATTTAACATTCCCATGGGTCTTATCACTTTATTCGTGCGCCGGTCCCCTAAAAACTGTGAAATTATTATAAATGTAAATGTTTTACAAATCTGCCAATTCTTACACTTAAAAGCATTTAAAGAACAAACGAACAAAAATGAAATAATTTCAGCATCGAGAAATTTTTACCTAACACTTTTAATTCAACTTTAAGACATGGAACTACTTTCCCTCGGTCGTTACCAACTTTAATGGACGCATGACAGACGTCATGACTGTTAAAATATATGCAGGTACGGGCAGTGACTTTTCCAAAGGTTGATTCCAAAAGTGCTCACTTTACTTCGAGCAACCTTCACGGGGGCGATACAGCCGCACACTGGCCAGCAAAATGGCGTCGCTGGCCGGGAACATGGCGGAACGCTGTTCGCCAATCAGCGCCTGGCGACCTAATTGCCGGCCGGCATCTCAGCCAATAGACCACCTGTCTCAGCATGCGGTAACCGACCAGACACAAGGCCCTCGCGTAGCCAATCAGAACGTGAGTGCGCCCACATCAAAGGTACCGCGCCTTCATTTCGTCGCAGTGCACTTATCTATTCGTGTTTTTTTTATTTCGCGATAAAAATTTACCAACGTAATAAACATCAATATCCTACGTGCAAGTTTGCAAATTTCCTTCGCTTATTGGCTGCGTTCATTCCTGAGAAGACAATTTCCTTCCTTAATGAGCCAATCAGATGAAGTAAAGTGTTTCGAAGTGTTCTAAGGAATCCCGATTTTCGCGGAAAGAATTCACGACCAGTTGTATTTCACAACAACATAGATCATATCCACTTTCGTGATTGGACGGTTTCCGTGTCACGCGTCTTAAGTTACGAATCACAAGCGTACAGTATTGAGATTACCTAACTGTGATTGGCTGGTCAGGTAGGAAATTGTCCTCTCACAAAGACACGCCGCCAATAAGCCAAATAAAACTGCTGTTATGTCCGCAGTGTATTGAAATACATAACGTGCGGAAAACTTTTCGCGAAATTCGCGTGTCCCAACCTATACACGCCTATTCGCAGTTTTCTCACACTTTTTTTTTTAAATCAAACCTTTTAAAAATCACTCTCCGTGTGACGTGTTCAATTGTTATTACACGTATCACAAGCGTTTTATATTTCTATAAACATGAAAGTATTTTATTTTTAGTTATATTGCACTGTTATTTATATTTTATTTTACCAATAAACTATAATATTTAAATATAATTAATATGGATAAAACAGGAAGAAAATAGGTGTGTTGGCAATGCCTTGTAATTCATAGTTGTCATGCACAATATTAGTTTGCATGAGGCGGAGGAATACTGTGAAAGTAGAATTATGACAGTAACGGTAACAAAAGGAATATGGAATGTCTGCATGCAGGCAATGAGGTAGACTGGCATTTTTTTTGGGAAGGGGATACGTGTGTTGTTTATTGATAGAACAGCATCTAGTATTTATTTTTTCTGCTGAAGAACAACAGTAGATGATGAATACCTGCATTTCTTATTTTACAGCTCACTTTTACTGTTTAATTTAACTAGTGCCTTATTTTATTGATGGGTAAGACATCGGGGGGTGAGGGGGGAGGGGTGGAACCGGGACAGCCCCCTCCCTTGACTACGCCTTTGCATGCAGCATACTGGAGTGTACTCTACGAGGTGGCCTTGCAAACAGCACAGTCACCACTGCACTCTGACCTGGACCCCGGCACCAAGTACGACGCCGATCACGCGAGCATAGGAGCAGACAGACGTCGCCAGGACACGGAGTAGACAAATACACGGAGGCGAACTGGCGTGTCGGTTCCTTTGATGTGCGCACACGCGCCCGTTCTCTGATTGGCTGCACGATGCTCTCGGGAACGGACCTTGCGTCTGAATGGCTTCTGCGTACTGCGAGATCTCTCCCTATTGGCTACTGGTAGGCAAGTAGGTAGCCAGGTTGGGGGTTTTGGTTATTTTCCCCTAGTTAAATGTATTTACCTGTTTTTTTTTTTTTTTACAGTTCACTGGCTCGTTTCTCTATCCGACTCTGTGTAATAAAGATATTTACTCGTTGGTACACGTGAAGCTGTAATTTTCTTGTTGATATGCTACATTCTTACCTTTATACACTTTGTCATGGTTAATAAAGCAAATATGAAATCAAATCAAATCAATAGGTAACCAGGTTCTGATGGTCGAGCGGTGTGGCGTTCCGCCATGTTGCTGGCCAGTGACTGGAGTTTGTGAAATAAGCTGATGTTTCACCTCTGGGCCACAGACGAGGTAAGTATACAGAGATGAAACAGCAGCTTGTTCCGCGAACTCCGACCGCCTTCACAGGAGGATACCATTACTAACGAGTGGAGCGGAGATGATCAGATTGGGGCGCCTCTTCAGGAGGGACAAGTTTCCGTCATCTTAGATTTTTAGAATTTTCACAAAAACCTTCATAATAGATTTTGTATTGAATTTTACGTAACTACATGGCACAGGGCATTGCTTTGTACATTTTCTGAAGTTGGTATTTTGACTACTGTGGTTGGTTTAACTGCTGTAGTCGCCCGCAGGATAAATCACTCACTTCCTCCCAGCTGTTAATAGTTAAAAAAAATAACAAAGGTGGTGAAAACATAACAACCTGATAAAGCTTGAGAGGCTATTTATGCTTTGCCCTGCGAAAAATTTCTTTAAACCAATTTAAATGTATGTTACGGCTAAATATGGATAAATCCAAGATGACAGTGACTAATCCCCCTTACCATCGAGGTCTTGAGAGCCCATGAGGGTGAAGCAGGATGAGTGCGGAGCAGCGCCTGAGGAATGCAAGGACGGGGGAAACGGGATATTCCCGAGAAAACCCCTCCGACCAGCGGTATCGTCCGGCGCGATTCCCACGTGCGAAAATCCGGGCGACCCCGTCGGGAATCGAACCCAGTTCGCCTGTGTGAGAGGCGAGTAGTCTGACCACTACACCACCGCGGCCCCGATGCCCAGCCAGTAGGGAAAGTCTCGCATTACGCAGTAGCCATTCAGACGCAGGGCCCGTTCCTAGATCCTCGTGCAGCCAATTATAGGCGATTCACGATTAGGTCACGGTTAAGGCCCTTACAACAGGCATTAACCACTAATAAATATTTTTTATTGCAGCCTCACACATTAACTTTTGAGAGGGGTTAAATGTATGCATTGTGTTTAATAGTCACATGGCAATGTTTTCGCTAAAAATTAACGAAAATATAGAAATTGACTGAAAGGGAGAATTTAGCAGGGTTTTGAAAAGTGCTCTCTTTATCGTGAATAGCCTTTAGAGAATGGGTACACACACATCAAAGGAACCGACGTGCCATTTCGCCTCTGTGTACTTGTCTAGTCTGTGGCTAGAGCGTGATGATCCGTTCGAGGGAGATGAACATCCTCACGATGGGAAATTAAGTGAAGAGCGCCGGCAAAAGTTTTGATCACGTCGGCGCTGGGATTAGGAGGGTCAGCAGGACCGAGTGATACCCCCGTAAAGACAGGCGAGGAAGAGATATACGCAGAGAAGAAGATAAAAATGAGAGGAAGGTAGAGAAAATAGTAAGAAAAATTTAGAGACTGAGAAAGGAGAGAGACATGTATAGAGATAGCAAGCGAAGGGGAGAGATGGAATAGAGATAGTAAGAGAGGAAGCGTCCGGAGTGTTAGCTGGAGTGTAAGAGAGAAGGTAAAGAGAGAAGAGAGAGGCAGAAAGGCCGGCTACAGGGGCAGAAGAGAGATTGTGAAGCCGTGGCGGGGTGTCTGTGAGCACAGCGTAGCCACCGCAAATGGCCCCAGATAAAACTCCCGCCTCCCCGGCCGTGTTCACGGGAGTGTTGGCCCCACTGCGCGCCAGTGTTCCCACTCTGCGGGCTCCAGCACGTCGTTACAGTTCACAGGTGACCGAGGAAGGTTAAAAGCGATTGGAGTATATAGACCTCCCCCACCACACCACTCCAAAATTCGCACCTCCAGAACAGCTTTCCGCTTTCGCCGTGATGGCACTCGACCAACACGTGAAAGTAAACGTGGGAAATATTGTTAAACAGTATGGGCAGTGTCACATACTAACCGAATATATTTTCTGTCATGTCGTTTCTCTACAAAAAAAAATACTACGTTCCGAGAGTATGTTACAAGAGAAAAGCAAAAAAAAAGTGCAGCTTGGAATATGAACGCGTGTGAGTGTTTAAGAACGCTCTAGCCGTTGATGTAAAATGGTGGTCAAGTTTTTTCATTTTGGAATTATCATTTCTTGCAACAAGTACAGTTTTAGAGGTCGTATCCACTATGTACGAATAATTCCTTATCGAATTATCTTGAATTGTTACTCGTTAACTTGCTTACTTTACGATTTGAAAATTTCAAGAAGAAAAAAAAAAGACGATTGTTCTGTGCAGTCGGCTACAACGTTGATGACAGCGAAAGCAATCGAACACCGCCGACTTCAGAAAATGGACTGCGCAATTCAATGTCAGTTAGTGAGACGTAATTCTAAGTACGTGCTTCAGATTGCAGCGGAAAATAAAATCCAAACTTTAGGAAACCAATCTGCGCTAATTTACAACGCCAACCAGTGAAATTTTATTCGGGAGGACATGGGTTCGATTCCCGGACCGACCATCCTGGTTTAGGTTTTCCAGGGTTTTCAAAAATCACTCCAGAGGAAAGCTTTAATGGTTCTTTACTATATGCCATGGTCG